>JARQOD010008568.1:0-35086 GCA_033576555.1 Oophaga sylvatica
AGATTAAGGCACCTAAGCACCCGGCTAGCTTAACAGTAGATAATACAATGAAGTCAAGCAAAGCCAGAAGGGCGGAGCCAGACTAAATAGGGAAAAAAGGTCATGTGACCAGCAAACTGAAACAAAACCTAACAAGAGGGTTCTAACACCCATGGCCAGGGACAATACCTTTCCCTCACTGCCCATTGGGTCAATGTTGTGCAGCCGGGTACTGATCTTGCGAGTGGCGCTGTACGTGTTCTGCCAACTCCAAGGATTGCAGGAATCAAGTCTGTACACATTGATTCCTCCTCCTACTCCAGTTCCTCAGAATCATCGCTGCAGGAGCCGTCACGGTCTACCTCCACATGGACCCGTGAACGTTTACCTGTTGCTACCGATATGAGCACAGCCGTGTCCAAATGTCAACAGGCCGTCCTGAAATTAATTTCCATGGGGAATCTTAGCCACACAGCGCAGGAGCTCTGTAATGCCATAAAGCAGGAGAGCGACGTGTGGTTTTTGGAAGAGAATCTACAGGCAGGCTTGGTAGTGTGTGACAATGGCCGAAATCTGGTGTCAGCTCTGGGCCTTGGCAACCTCACTCACATACCATGTCTGTCATATGTGCTCAACTTGGTCGTGCAGAGTTTTTTGAGGGACTATCCGGATCTTGATGCACTGCTGCACAAGGTCCGCCTAGAGTGCGCTCACTTGCGACGTTCCAGCATGGCCAGATCGCTGATTGCAGCTCTGCAACGCAGATTTCACCTTCATGAACATCGCATCATATGTGACGTACCCACCAGGTGGAATTCCTCGTTACATATGTTGGAGCGGTTGTGTGAGCAGCAGCCAACAGTAATGGAGTATCAGCTGCATCAGGCGCAGTCAACTCGCAATTTGCGCCGTTCACACTTCACCACTACTGAGTGGGCCTCTATAATAAGAATAATAATATTATTTATTTATATAGCGCCATAATATTCCGCAGTGCTTTACAGTTTAACAGTTTCAAAACACAAGTCATAAGTAACAACGTTAACAATACAATAATTAAAGCAAAATCAGCCGCCCCTGCTGGTGAAAGCTTACAATCTACAATGAGGTGGGGGAGATACAAAGTACAGGTGTTTATATACAATGGTGTTTTTACAATGATGGTCCAGCCATTTTAAGGGAGTGAGGGATGCATGGAGATAGTGAATGGGCTACACACACAGAATTACACATAGAATGACTTTGATTAGTGAATGTGATAGGCCACTGTGAACAAATGTGTTTTGAGGGAGCGCCTGAAACCATCCAAATTGCGGATAGTCCTAATTTCTTGGGGTAGAGCATTCCAGAGGATTGGCGCAGCGCGGGAGAAGTCTTGGAGTTGGGAGTGGGAGGTACGGATTAGTGCAGAGGTTAGTCGAAGGTCGTTTGCAGAGTGCAGCAGTCGGTTAGGCCGATAAATATAAATAAGGGAGGAGATGTAGGGGGGTGCTGCGCTGTGGAGAGCTTTGTTGGTGAGAACCAGTAATTAGAATTGGATCCTATAATGAATGGGCAGCCACTGCCAGTGTAATGAGTGGCGAATAACTCTATGAAGGATATCTGCCACGTTTTGCGTGCGTTTGATGAGTCAACGCGGATGGCGAGTGCAGATGATGCACTAGTCAGCCTGACTGTCCCCCTTATCTGCCTGCTTCAAAAAACACTGCAAGCACTAAGGCATGAGGTTTTGGAAGAGGTGGAGGATGAGGAGTCACAAATTCCATCACCTTCTGGACAGTCAGCGCAACGTGGTTCCTCACAAAGGGCTGGAGGACTTTCAAAGTACCATGCTGTATCAACAATTGAACCTCCAGAGTCGCTGTCTATATTTTCATAACCATTACAAACTTTTAATGTATTTACAAAGCACATAATGTACATTTTTTGTCTATCCTTTTGTAATGCTATTGTGTTTCCATAAACTGATGTTACAGAATTATGATACAAAGTTTTTAAATTTTGAGTTTTAAATTTTGTAAATTTATATGTATTTGAAGGACTTTGTGAGGAGGATGAGGAGGAGTCAATGGAGGAGGAAGACATCGCTCCAGAGGGAGGTAGACAATGCTCTAGTCAGTATGTAGACCAAGGGTGGGGTGATGCACAGCAGGCAGAGATGACGCCTCTTGCAGGGGACAACGTTTCTTGGCCAGTTGGGAGTCTGCAGCACATGGTTGATTTCATGCTGCAGTGGCTGAGAAACGACCGCCGCATCGAACACATTCACACCACGTCTGATTATTGGGTGTACACCCTCCTAGACCCTCGCTACCGGGACAACTTACAAAGCCTCATCACACGTTGAACCGGGAGTGTAAAATGCGGAAGTACCAAGACACACTGGTGCAATCCATAATGTTCTCCATTCAGCCGAGAGCGCTGCTGCTACTGCTTTACAAAGCAGCTCTGTGCGTCGAGGCAGTGGAGACAGCTCTGCAACAAGAGGGAGCACAAGCAGCGCCTCTGCACAGGGCAAGAACAGTATGTTCCAAATGTGTCGAAGTTTTGTGGCAGCGCCACCAATGTCTACACCATCCGAGACGGCTCCAGTCAGCAGGAGGCAACATTTCCGTAAGATGGTGACAGACTACATGTCTTGCCCTCTCAGTGTACTCCCAGATGGCTCTTCCCCATTCAAGTTTTGTGTCTCTAAGCTGGATACATGGCCAGAGCTTAGCCAGTATGCATTGGAGGTGCTGGCTTGCCCTGCTGCCAGTGTATTATCGGAGCGCGTCTTTACTGCTGCAGGTGGTGTACTAACAGACCGTTGCATGCGACTATCCTCCGATAATGTAGAACGGCTTACTTTTCTGAAAATTAACTAGGCATGGATCTCGCCTGAATTTGCCTGTCCGGTTTCAGATTAACTAACTGGTTGGCAACGTTTTCCATGTCTCCTGTTATGTTCATCTTTCTACCACCTGAGCTATACTCCCTGGGCTACAACACTGCCAGTTGCTGCTCAGAAGTGTCGTGTCCACAGACCAATACACAAGCTATAGTGATAGTGGGGTTCAGTAACGCCTGCTGTTCCCTGCTGCGTGTCTGACAAAAATTAATGCTGCTAACTCCAAATTAAAGTTCAAATTAAAGTTCAAACATCTCATACTAGGCCTCAGGCTACACCCTCCTTGACCCTGGGCTCAGAAGTGTTGGATGCACAGATCAAAACAATCGATGATGTGTTTGTGGGGTTCAGTAACGCCTGCTGTTCCCCTGCTGTGTGTCCGGCAAAAATTACTGCTACCTAGCTACACATGTTGAAAAAAACATGACATGTTAAAGTGGCTAGTGCTACACATAGATATCAGGCTACACCCTTATTTCTAAGCTGTAAACAAGTGAAACGTCAAATTTAAAACCATTCAATGATTAGTGTTGGTAACAAATCTGTAACTAAATAATTGTGACATATTATGGCAGATATCCACATGTCTAACACAAATGCTAACACAAAAGCATACTTATGCTATAGGGTACTGATGGTGAACCTTCTCACTCCATAACTTTGACAAATCCAACTCACATCATGCCTCAAATGCTGCAATGTTGGAAGTGCATAATGTGGGTTGAACTTTGACAACAGCTGCAGTGCGAAGGTTATCCTTCTGTGTTCTTGGCTTTTAAATAAAAGCATACAAGTAAATATAATAATACATTGTTGATTAAGGGACATGATGTACACCTGTAATATTGTGCAAACAATGGATGTAGGAGTATTCCTCTTCAACATTACTTATATTTGTGTCATTTGAAAAAATACATATTTTAGTTAAAAATTAAAAACCCATGTTCAGTAGCTGTGAAAGGCCCGTTTGTGTACTTCTATATTGTTTGCAACCAATGTATTGTATACGGATGGAAGCACGTCACTGTAATAGATTTGAATTATTTTAAATAGAATAAAGCAGCACCAATTTTAGAAAAATGACAAGGATGAGCCAGTGACAGACACTCAGCAGAGTACACGCAGCGGTGGTTGAAGAAGTAAATGGAGCGTGATCTGCATTTAAAAAAAAAAAAAATACCTCACAGACTGCAGTGAACACTGAAACACAACTATTCACAATCTGTGAAAGGCTACTCCTTTGTCTACTTCTATAGTGTTTGCAACCAATGTATTGTATACGGATGGAAGCGCGTCACAGTAATAGATTAGATTTTTTTCAAATATAATGGAGAAGCACCAGTTGGAGAAAAATGAAAAGGATGAGCCACTGAGACACGCTCAGCAGAGTACAAGCAGCAGTGCTTGAACAAGTAACTGGAGCGTGATATGCACTCCAAAAATAAAAAACACAGACTGAAGTGAACACTGAAACACAACTGTCCACAATCTGTGAAAGGCTACTCCTTTGTCTACTTCTATAGTGTTTGCAACCAATGTATTGTATACGGATGGAAGCGCGTCACACTAATAGATTAGATTTTTTTCAAATATAATGGAGAAGCACCAATTGGAGAAAAATGAAAAGGATGAGCCACTGAGACACGCTCAGCAGAGTACAAGCAGCAGTGCTTGAACAAGTAACTGGAGCGTGATATGCACTCCAAAAATAAAAAACACAGACTGAAGTGAACACTGAAACACAACTGTCCACAATCTGTGAAAGGCTACTCCTTTGTCTACTTCTATAGTGTTTGCAACCAATGTATTGGATACGGATGGAAGCGCGTCACACTAATAGATTAATTTTTCAATGAATGAGAAGCACCTTGAGAAAAATGAAAGAGTTGGCACTGGACACGCTCAGCAGAGTACAGCAGCAGTGCTGAACAAGTAAACTGAGCGTCAACTGCACTCAAAATAAAAACACGACTGAAGTGAACACTGAAAACAAACTGTCCACATCTAAGGTACTCTTTGTATTCTAGTGTTGCAACAATATTGATACGGAAGCGTCCCTATAGTAATGCATGAGCGCAGATTGAAGAAAAAAAAGTCTGTGAGTGACCCGCTGACCGTGTCAGAGAAACTGCGCGCACTCCTCAACACCTGCAGACGTAAACACACTGCAGGCAAAAGGAAGCTTTACACAGCGGTTGGTGCTAGCCTGCCTACAGCACAGTACACTAAATCGCAATCTCTAACTGTCCCTCAGAGTCAGCAGAGTAGCGTTCTGTACCTATCTGAATTCACAGCACAGTGACGCTAAAATGGCGGCGGCGCCTTTTATAGTGCATTCTGACATCATTTCAGCAGCCAATCACAGCCATGCCATTAGTTAAGATGACCGCAGCATTACAGGATGTGCCCACACTTAGTAGGATTCCTCATTGGCTGACTAAAATCACATTGCCTCTCAAAGAATTATGGGAACTTCCGATTCCGGTATACGATATTGAAAAAGTATCGGAATTAAGTATCGGAATTCCGATAACGCGAATATCGGCCGATACCCGATACTTGCGGTATCGGAATGCTCAACACTAGTCATCACATGGACACTTCACTCATGCCATTTTCATACTTATGGTCCTGTGACAATGAGCTTCTCCTCCTGCTTCTCTCAGTTTTTCACTGAACATTGAGAGCATTAGGGAGAGAGCTCGTCGGTACATGACTAAGTGTGCAAATCGCATGTGTGCGGGGGGGGGGTGCCGAAACAAATTCTTGCCCCGGGTGCCAGAAAGCCTAGATACGCCTCTGGCCGCAACACACCGCCAGCCCCAGCCCCGCGGACTGATCTCTGCAGTGCGGCGATTGGGTAGCGGCGCGCCGCGGCCATCTTCAGTCACGAGGAGGAGCTGAAGAGAGAGGAGAGAGCAGAGGCTGCGAGGCAGAGCTGCAGAGTCTCTGAGGTACTGTGTGTGTGAGCAGCTGCCTGAGCTGCGGCGCTACCTGGGGCTGGCCTGGCCTGGAGACTATTTGGGCAGTATGTGCTAAGTTCTATTTGGGCAGTGAGTGTAGTATGTCACTGTATTATTTGGGGCTGGGCAGTGGGCCCTCAGCACTGTATGACAGTGTGAGCAGCTGCCTGAGCTGCGGCGCTGCCTGGGGCTGGCCTGGCCTGGAGACTATTTGGGCAGTATGTGCTATTTGGGCAGTATGTCACTGTATTATTTGGGCACTGTATGAGGTATTATATGAGCACTATGTGATGATATTATTTGGGCACTGTATTGTTTGAGCATTATGTGACGGTATTATTTGGGCACTCTGTGACTGTATTATTTGGGTACTGTATTATTTAGGCACATTCAGAGCCAGGAGCCCTTCCTTCTTGCCTGCGGCTCCTTAGCTGCTGCAGAACCTCATTTTAAAGAGGGAAGGGAATGAGAGTGGAGTGGTTTTTGTGAAGCTATGAGGGGCTGCCTTGCTTCTGCAGAACCTGTTTTTGCCTAAAACCTTTTATGTGGAAAAAATTAATCACACCTGGATCCTGCAATTCCTCCAGGACTACAAGTCCCAGCAGAACGTGGGGAGCAGTGATGTAATCCTTCAGCCTCTGACTAGCTATACCTCCCCCCTTCTTTAAAAAGAGGTTCTGCAGCTGCGGAGGGAACATATATGTATGAATCACAACCCAGCTTCTGCAGAATCTCTTGAGGGAATCCCATTCCGCAGGCTTCGGGGGTGTGGCTTCAAAATGGGTGTGGCTTAAAAAGGGTGTGGCTTAAAATGGGTGTGGTTTACCGACGCACAAAACAGAAACCTGTTGTTAAAAATTTGAATCCCACCCCTGCCCCCCACAACATTAGCCAAATAACCCCCAGTTTTCAATGCTAACTATTATTATAAAGTAAATTAAGGTTGCCAAGCTTAAGTAATAAGAATTGATGTTGTTGGCATTGAAATGGGCACTGTAGGTGTGTTTACTGTCCTCCACTCCCTGCCGACTTTGCCTCCCCATTGACTTGCATTGGGTTTTGTGTTTCATTTGGACCTCCGACTTTTCCCGATAGCCGGCCAATTTCGTTCGACTCGACTTTTGAGAAAGTTGGGTTTCATGAAACCCGACTCGACCCTAAAAAAGGCAAAGTCGCTCATCTCTAGTTATTGTATGTAATCATTTTCATATTCCCTTTTCTCCTATTTCCCTTTAATTTTTTCCAGCCTTATGTGTTGGTATATCCATGTATATTTTGTCACTCTTGTATATTTTGATTAATAAACTTTGCAATATTTCTTGATATTTTGCTATCCTCTACTGCTTTATTTGGGATTCTCTAGTATCTATCTTGTATTTTACGATGACTGGTCATATTATCGTTAGTGAGGAACTGAATCATTATGCATATGCAGTTTTGTAATTAATTGTCTCTAATGAGACTTTCTTAATCCCTATCTAGTTTTCATTAGTATATATATATATATGTATATATATATATGTGTGTCTACTATATAATTGTGCAACTTTTCACTTCCGGTAACGAAAATCCTGCGTCGCTGATTAGTTGTGCCCTGCCGGAAGTGATTGGACGCGACCAATCAGCGACAGGCACAGCACCGCTTTCGTCTAGCCACTGATCTTCCGACGGTAGCCGAGGGTCATCTCCAAGTACATACTCACCATCCGTCCGCTGCGTCTGCTTCTATCCTGTGCGGTGCGGTCACGTAGTACCGCTCATTAAGGTTATGAATATGGACGCAACTCCACTCCAATAGGCGTGGCGTCCATATTCATGACCTTGATAAGTGGTACCACGTGACCGCACCACAGAGGAAGAAGCTGACGCACCGGCATAGAGATGCAGGGATGGAGCGAGGAGGGTAAGTATGATGGGGAAGGACGGGGGAGCCCAGCCATGCATACAAGGATGGGAGGGGGGAGAGGAGTCATGCATACAAGGATGTGAGGGGGAGAGCGGAGCCATGCATACAAGTATGGGAGGGGGGAGCGGAGCCATGTATACAGGATGGGAGGGTGAAGCGGAGCCATGCATACAAGGATGGGAGGGGGAGCGGAGCCATGCATACAAGGATGGGAGGGGGAGGGGAGCCATGCATCCAAGGATGGGAGGGGGGTGCGGAGCCATGCATACAAGGATGGGAGGGGGGAGCGGAGCCATGCATACAAGGATGGGAGGGGGCAGCTGAGCCATGCATACAAGGATGGGAGGGTGGGAGTGGAGCCATGCATACAAGGATGGGAGGGGGGAGCGGAGCCATGCATACAAGGATGGGAGGGTGGGAGCGGAGCCATATATTCAAGGATGGGAGGGTGGAGCAGAGCCATGTGTACAGGATGGGAGGGTGGGAGCGGAGCCATGTATATATGATGGGATGTGGGAGCGGACCCATGCATACAAGGATGGAAGGGGGAGCGGAGCCATGCATTCAAGTATGGGAGGGGGAGGGAAGTCATGCATACAAGGATGGGAGGGGGGTGCAGAGCCATGCATACAAGGATGGGAGGGGGAGCGGAGCCATGCATACAAGTATGGGAGGGGGGAGCTCAGCCATGCATACAAGGATGGGAAGTTGGGAGTGGAGCCATGAATACAAGGATGGGAGGGGGGAGCGGAGCCATGCATACAAGGATGGGAGGGGGGAGGGAGCCATGCATACAAGGATGGGAGGGGGGAGCTGAGCCATGCATACAAGGATGGGAGGGGAGGGAGCCATGCATACAAGGATGAGAGGGTGGGAGCGGAGCCATATATTCAAGGATGGGAGGGTGGAGCAGAGCCATGTATACAGGATGGGAGGGTGGGAGCAGAGCCATGTATACAAGGATGGGAGGGGGGAGCCATGCATACAAGGATGGGAGGGTGGGAGCGGAGCCATATATACAAGGATGGGAGGGTGGAGCAGAGCCATGTATACAGGATGGGAGGGTGGGAGCGGAGCCATGTATATAGGATGGGAGGGTGGGAGTGGAGTCGTGTATATAGGATGGGAGGGTGGGAGTAGAGCCATGCATACAAGGATGGGAGGGGGGAGCGGAGCCATGCATACAAGGATGGGAGTGGGAGCGGAGCCATGCATACAAGGATGGGAGGGGGGAGGGGAGCCATGCATACAAGGATGGGAGGGGGGTGCAGAGCCATGCATACAATGATGGGAGGGGGGAGCGGAGCCATGCATACAAGGATGGGAGGGGGGAGCTGAGCCATGCATACAAGGATGGGAGGGTGGTAGTGGAGCCATGCATACAAGGATGGGAGGGGGGAGCTGAGCCATGCATACAAGGATGGGAGGGGGAGGGAGCCATGCATACAAGGATGGGAGGGTGGGAGCGGAGCCATATATTCAAGGATGGGAGGGTGGAGCAGAGCCATGTATACAGGATGGGAGGGTGGGAGCAGAGCCATGTATACAAGGATGGGAGGGGGTAGCCATGCATACAAGGATGGAAGTGTGGGAGCGGAGACATATATACAAGGATGGGAGGGTGGAGCGGAGCCATGTATACAGGATAGGAGGGTGGGAGCAGGGACATGTATACAGGATGGGAGGGTGGGAGCGGAGCCATGTATATAGGATTGGAGGGTGGAAGCGGAGCCATGTATATAGGATGGGAGGGTGGGAGTGGAGCCATGTATATAGGATGGGACGTGTTGTGAATGGACTTGAAATGAGTTCTGAGCAGAGGCTCCCTCTGGTGGTTACAAGCGGTACTGGACTGTCCAGTGAAGATTGTGAGGAGTGGGAATCAGGTGTTACTGACTGGTCTTATATAAGGGAGTCGCCTTCCCATCAGGGTTGCCGGTGATCAATTGTTCTGGTCTCAATCCTTGAGTCCTGTTTCCTTTGTAGCCTGCTGTGTCGTGTCTGCATCTCCTGCTAACAGATAAGACATTTTCTTCTTTTTGTTTTTGTGCTTGATTTTTGCATTTTGTCCTGCACTTCTGTGGGGGCCTTCAGGGTCCCCTCCGGGGGCTTTTGCCCTCTCAGTTTAGTTCAGCCACTGATGTTTGTACTTTTGCTTTTTCCAGTTTTTTCAGTGGCTGCTGTTTTGATTTTGTTACACCAGAGAACTAATTTAGGTGGTAGAGGTCGTGTGATCTCAGGTGATTTTGAAATTAGTAGAGTTGGTGCTTTTCAGGGTTTTTTTGGGATTGCAGTAAGTGCCCTTCCTATCCTTTTCTATTTAGGTAGTTTGGGCCCCAACGTTTGCTCATACTATTTTCTGTCTGTGTCAGTATTTCATCTTGTCTAACCGCCATTACATGTTTGGGGGCTTTCTATGTTCTTTGGGGATCTGCTCCGGGGCAGATAGCTTTCCTCTTTCTATCTTTAGGTGTAGTTAGTTTCTCAGGCTGTGACGAGGCGTCTAGGACCAACGTAGGAACGCTCCACGGCTGCCTCTAGTTGTGGTGGTTAGTCAGGGTACTGCAATCTCATAGATTCCAACTTCTCTGGTGTATTGCCTTTTTTACCTGCACTCCTCAGCTACCGAAACATAACAGGGACGTGGGAGCGGAGCCATGTATATAATATGGGACGGTGGGAGCGGAGCCATGGATATAGGATGGGAGGGTGAGAGCGTAGCCATGTATATAGGATGGGAGGGTGGGAGCGGAGCCATGTATACAGGATGGGGGGTGGGAGCGGAGCCATGTGTATAGGATGGGAGGGTGGGAGCGGAGCCGTGTATATAGGATGGGAGGGTGAGAGTAGAGCCATGCATACAAGGAGGGAGGGGGAGCGGAGCCATGCATACAAGGATGGGAGTGGGAGCGGAGCCATGCATACAAGGATGGGAGGGGGGAGGGGAGCCATGCATACAAGGATGGGAGGGGGGTGCGGAGCCATGCATACAATGATGGGAGGGGGGAGCGGAGCTATGCATGCAAGGATGGGAGGGGGGAGCTGAGCCATGCATACAAGGATGGGAGGGTGGGAGTGGAGCCATGCATACAAGGATGGGAGGGGGGAGCTGAGCCATGCATACAAGGATGGGAGGGGGAGGGAGCCATGCATTCAAGGATGGGAGGGTGGGAGCGGAGCCATATATTCAAGGATGGGAGGGTGGAGCAGAGCCATGTATACAGGATGGGAGGGTGGGAGCAGAGCCATGTATACAAGGATGGGATGGGGGAGCCATGCATACAAGGATGGGAGTGTGGGAGCGGAGCCATATATACAAGGATGGGAGGGTGGAGCGGAGCCATGTATGCAGGATTGGAGGGTGGAAGCGGAGCCATGTATATAGGATGGGAGGGTGGGAGCGGAGCCATGTATATAGGATGGGAGGGTGGAAGCGGAGCCATGTATATAGGATGGGACGGTGGGAGCGGAGCCATGGATATAGGATGGGAGGCTGGGAGCGTAGCCATGTATATAGGATGGGAGGGTGGGAGCGGAGCCATGTATACAGGATGGGAGGGTGGGAGCGGAGCCATATATATAGGATCGGTGGGTGGAAGCGGAGCCATGTATACAGGATGGGAGGGTGGGAGCGGAGCCATGTATATAGGATGGGAGGGTGGGAGTGGAGCCGTGTATATAGGATGGGAGGGTGGGAGCGGAGCCATGTATATAGGATGGGAGGGTGGGAGCGGAGCCATGTATATAGGATTGGAGGGTGGGAGCGGAGCCATGTATATAGGATGGGACGTGGGAACGGAGCCATGTATCTATATATGGGAGGGTGGGAGCGGAGCCATGTATATAGGATGGGATGGTGGGAGCGGAGCCATGTATATAGGATGGGAGGGTGGGAGCGGAGCCATGGATATAGGATGGGAGGGTGGTAGCGGAGCCATGTATATAGGATGGGAGGGTCGGAGCGGAGCCATGTATACAGGATGGGAGGGTGGGAGCGGAGCCGTGTATATAGGATGGGAGGGTGGGAGTGGAGCCATGTATATAGGATGGGAGGGTGGGAGCGGAGCCATGTATACAGGATGGGAGGGTGGGAGCGGAGCCATGTATATAGGATGGGAGGGTGGGAGCGGAGCCGTGTATATAGGATGGGTAGGTGAGAGTAGAGCCATGCATACAAGGATGGGAGGGGGGAGCGGAGCCATGCATACAAGGATGGGAGTGGGAGCGGATCCATGCATACAAGGATGGGAGGGGGGAGGGGAGCCATGCATACAAGGATGGGAGGGGGGTGCGGAGCCATGCATACAATGATGGGAGGGGGAGCGGAGCTATGCATGCAAGGATGGGAGGGGGGAGCTGAGCCATGCATACAAGGATGGGAGGGTGGGAGTGGAGTCATGCATACAAGGATGGGAGGGGGGAGCTGAGCCATGCATACAAGGATGGGAGGGGGAGGGAGCCATGCATTCAAGGATGGGAGGGTGGGAGCGGAGCCATATATTCAAGGATGGGAGGGTGGAGCAGAGCCATGTATACAGGATGGGAGGGTGGGAGCAGAGCCATGTATACAAGGATGGGATGGGGGAGCCATGCATACAAGGATGGGAGTGTGGGAGCGGAGCCATATATACAAGGATGGGAGGGTGGAGCGGAGCCATGTATGCAGGATTGGAGGGTGGAAGCGGAGCCATGTATATAGGATGGGAGGGTGGGAGCGGAGCCATGTATATAGGATGGGAGGGTGGAAGCGGAGCCATGTATATAGGATGGGACGGTGGGAGCGGAGCCATGGATATAGGATGGGAGGGTGGGAGCGTAGCCATGTATATAGGATGGGAGGGTGGGAGCGGAGCCATGTATACAGGATGGGAGGGTGGAGCGGAGCCATGTATATAGGATGGGAAGGTGGGAGTGGAGCCGTGTATACAGGATGGGAGGGTGGTAGCGGAGCCATGTATATAGGATCGGTGGGTGGAAGCGGAGCCATGTATACAGGATGGGAGGGTGGGAGTGGAGCCGTGTATATAGGATGGGAGGGTGGGAGCGGAGCCATGTATATAGGATGGGAGGGTGGGAGCGGAGCCATGTATATAGGATTGGAGGGTGGGAGCGGAGCCATGTATATAGGATGGGACGTGGGAACGGAGCCATGTATCTATATATGGGAGGGTGGGAGTGGAGCCATGTATATAGGATGGGATGGTGGGAGCGGAGCCATGTATATAGGATGGGAGGGTGGGAGCGGAGCCATGGATATAGGATGGGAGGGTGGTAGCGGAGCCATGTATATAGGATGGGAGGGTCGGAGCGGAGCCATGTATACAGGATGGGAGGGTGGGAGCGGAGCCGTGTATATAGGATGGGAGGGTGGGAGTGGAGCCATGTATACAGGATGGGAGGGTGGGAGCGGAGCCATGTATACAGGATGGGAGGGTGGGAGCGGAGCCATGTATATAGGGTGGGAGAGGGGCCATGTATACAGGATGGGAGGGTGGGAGCGGAGCCATGTATATAGGATGGGAGGGTGGAGCGGAGCCATGTATATAGGATGGGAGGATGGGAGGGTGGGAGCGGAGCCATGTATATAGGATGGGAGAGTGGGAGCGGAGCCATGCATATAAGGATGGGAGGGTGGGAGCGGAGCCACATATATAGGATTGGAGGGTGGGAGCAGAGCCATGTATATAGGATGGGAGGGTGGGAGTGGAGCCATGTATATAGGATGGGAAGGTGGGAGCGGAGCCATGCATACAAGGATGGGAGGGTGGGAGCAGAGCCATGCATAAATAAACTACATACATATTCTAGAATACATAAATATATGTATGTATATATATACTGTAATATTATAATATATATATATATATATATATATATATATATACACAGTGGTGGCCAAAAGTATTGGCACCCCTGCAATTCTGTCAGATAATACTCAGTTTCTTCCTGAAAATGATTGCAAACACAAATTCTTTGGTATTATTATCTTCAAGTAATTTGTAGTCAATGAAAAAACACAAAAAGAATTGACCTAAAGTCAAATTGGATATAATTCCACACCAAACCTAAAAAAGGGGGTGGACAAAAGTATTGCCACTGTTTGAAAAATCATGTGATGCTTCTCTAATTCGTGTAATCACCAGCACCTGTAACTTACCTGTGGCACCTAACAGGTGTTGGCAATAACTAAATCACACTTGCAGCCAGTTTACATGGATTAAAGTTGACTCAACCTCTGTCCTGTGTCCTTATGTGTACCACATTGAGCATGGAGAAAAGAAAGAAGACCAAAAAACTGTCTGAGGACTTGAGAAACCAAATTGTGAGGAAGCATGAGCAATCTCAAGGCTACAAGTCCATCTCCAAAGACCTGAATGTTCCTGTGTCTTCCGTGCGCAGTGTCATCAAGAAGTTTAAAGCCCAAGACACTGTGGCTAACCTTCCTAGATGTGGAAGGAAAAGAATACTAACTCCCCCACGCATGAACATGGAAATTTCCTCAACTTGGTTTTCTCCCGGCTTTGCTCAGTGGATGATTTCACAAACTCCCCTCTCCCGCTCTCTGACCACAACCTTCTTTCATTCTCTATCAAGAACTGCCATCCCGCTCAGGTCACCCCAACTTTCCACACATATAAAAACATACAAGCCATTAACACCCAGAAACTTATGAAGAACTTGCAGTCATCGTTGGCCCCTATCTCCTCTCTCATGTCCAGATTCTGCACTGAAGCATTACAATGAAACCCTGCAAAGTGCCCTGGATGAAACTGCACCTCCTATACATAGAACAATACGACACAGACGCTGACAACCATGGCACACGCTGCAAAGACGTTTCCTGCAGCGTAGCTCCAGGTGCGCCGAACGCGGGTGGAGGAAATCTAATCTATCCGAAGATTTCATACATTTCAAGTTTATGCTTAAAACATACAACTCTGCCCTTCACCTCTCCAAACAAACCTATTTCAACACCCTCATCACCTCACTATCCAATAATCCCAAACGTCTCTTTGACACTTTTCACTCCCTACTGAACCCAAAAGTGCAGGCTCCAACCACGGATTCTCCACGCTGACGATCTGGCCAATTATTTAAAAGAAAAAAATAGACCACATCCGACAGAAAATTATCTCCCAATCTCCTCATACCATGCACTGTCCTCCCTCTCCCACTGCATCCAGCTCACTCTCTGACTTTGAACCAGTCACAAAAGAAGTAATCAGGCTCCTTGCATCTTCTCACCCTACAACTTGCATCAGTGACCACATTCCATCACATCTCCTCCAGTCCCTTTCCTCTGCTGTCACCTCTCACCTAACAAAAATATTCAACCTCTCTCTCTCTCTCTTCCGGTATCTTTCCCTCCTCATTTAAACATGCCATCATACATCCATTACTTAAAAAATCATCCCTCGACCAAAACTGTGCCGCTAACTATAGACCTGTCTCTAATCTTCCCTTCATCTCTAAACTCCTGGAACGCCTGGTCCACACCCGTCTTATTCGCTATCTTTCAGATAACTCTCTTCTCGACCCTCTTCAATCTGGTTTCTGCTCTTTAAACTCTACTGAAACTGCTCTCACTAAAGTCTCTAATGATCTTCTAACAGCTAAATCTAATGGTCACTACTCCATGCTAATTCTCTTTGATCTCCTCGCAGCATTCAACACTGTGGATCATCAGCTCCTCCTCACTATGCTCCGCTCCATCGGCCTCAAGGCACCGTTCTCTCCTGGTTCTCCTCCTATCTCTCTGACCGTTCCTTCACTGTATCTTTTGCTGGTTCCTCCTCCTCTCATCTTCCCCTTACTGTTGGGGTTCCTCAAGGATCAGTCCTAGGCCCCCTCCTCTTCTCTTTGTATACTGCCCCTATTGGACAAACAATCAGTAGATTTGGTTTCCAGTACCATCTCTATGCTGATGACACCCAATTATACACTTCTTCACCTGTTATCACGCCTGCCTTTTTAGAAAACACCAGTGATTGTCTTACCGCTGTCTCTAACATCATGTCCTCCCTCTATCTGAGACTGAACCTGTCAAAAACGGAACTCCTCGTGTTTCCTCCCTCTACTAACCTACCCTTGCCTGACATTGCCATCTCCAAGTGTGGTTCCACCATTACTCCCCAGCAACATGCCCGCTGTCTTGGGGTTATACTTGATTCCAAGCTTTCATTCACCCCCCATATCCGATCACTGGCTCGCTCTTGTTATCTCCACCTCAAAAACATCTCTAGAATTCGACCTTTTCTTACTTTCGACTCTGCAAAAACTCTACTGTTTCTCTTATTCATTCTCGTCTGGACTATTGTAACTCTCTACTAATCGGTCTCCCTCTTACCAAACTCTCCACTCTCCAATCTGTCTTGAATGCTGCAGCCAGGATCATATTCCTCACCAATTGTTATACCGATGCCTCTACCTTGTGCCAGTCATTACACTGGTTACCCATCCACTACAGAATCCAGTACAAACTTATTACCCTCACTCACAAAGCACTCCATGGCTCAGCACTACCCTACATCTCCTCCCTCGTCTCAGTCTACCATCCTACCTGTGCCCTCCGTTCTGCTAATGACCTGAGGTTAGCATCCTCAATAATCAGAACCTCCCACTCCCGACTCCAAGACTTTTCACGTGCTCCGCCAATTGTTTGGAATGCACTACCCAGGTTAATACGATTAATCCCCAATCCCCACAGTTTTAAGTGTGCCCTAAAAACGCATTTGTTCAGACTGGCATACCGCCTCAACGCATTAACCTAACTATCCCTGTTGGCCCATTCAAAAAAAAATTTCTACCATAATTAAGTACCTCTTATTATGTTTTCACGTGTCACATGGATTCATGTCTGTGTACATCAATTAAGGAATCTGCTTCTCTGACCTGGGGGCATCAAAACACAATACCAGACCCCAATCAGAGGGCAATAAAACTCTCACTCCTTATCTATGAACTGTTCCAATATTTATGTTCATCCCTCTGCCATAATGACAGTTCTGCTTCACGTCACATGTCTTACCTATTGCATTATTCCTGTGTCCTCTTGTGTATAAATATGTGATTCTTCAGTTTTTGTTTTAGTCTTTGCCTGATGAAGAGACCTGAGTAGTCTCGAAAGCTTGCAATTTGTTACCATCTTTTCAGTTAGCCATTAAAAGGTATCAACCACTGAGGACTCTCAAGTTTAAATATTTTTCTATCTACTGGCTAACACGGTACGAAGATACACATCTTTCCTATATGTTTTCACATGCATTTAATAGCCCTCTGTGTCTGTACTGTTACATACATTGGCTGTTAACTGGTTCATGCAGAATTACATGAACACCCGACTCTTACACTATGGTTGGTCCGAACAATGAAAGCAATTGTTACCATCCAACTTTTGTGTCCTCCCTTTTGCCTCATAGATTGTAAGCTTGCGAGCAGGGCCCTCATTCCTCTTGGTATCTACTTTGATCTGTGTTTATTGTTATGCTGTAATGTCTATTGTCTGTACAAGTCCCCTCTAGAATGTAAAGCGCTGCAGAATATGTTGGCGCTATAGAAATAAAATTATTATTATTATTAAAAATTGACGAGAGATTTCAACGCAAGATTGTGCGGATGGTGGATAAAGAACCTCGACTAACATCCAAACAAGTTCAAGCTGCCCTGTAGTCCGAGGGTACAACAGTGTCAACCCGTACTATCCGTCGGCTTATGAATCAAAAGGGACTGTATGGTAGGATTCCCAGGAAGACCCCACTTCTTACCCCGAGACATAAAAAAGCCAGGCTGGAGTTTGCCAAAACTTACCTGAGAAAGCCTAAAATGTTTTGGAAGAATGTTCTCTGGTCAGATGAGACAAAAGTCGAGCTTTTTGGGAAAAAACATCAACATAGAGTGTACAAAAAAAAAAAAAGAGGCATTCAAAGAAAAGAACACGGTCCCTACAGTCAAACATGGCGGAGGTTCCCTGATGTTTTGGGGTTGCTTTGCTGCCTCTGGCACTGGACTGCTTGACCGTGTGCATGGCATTATGAAGTCTGAAGACTACCAACAAATTTTGCAGCATAATGTAGGGCCCTGTGCGAGAAAGCTGGGTCTCCTTCAGAGATCATGGGTCTTCCAGCAGGACAATGACCCAAAACACACTTCCAAAAGCACTATAAAATAGTCTGAGAGAAAGCACTGGAGACTTCTAAGGTGGCCAGCAATGAGTCCAGACCTGAATTCCATGGAAAAACTGTGGAGAGATCTCAAAATGGCAGTTTGGAGAAGGCACCCTTCAAATATCAGGGAACTGGAGCAGTTTGCCAAAGAAGAATGGTCTACAATTCCAGCAGAGCATTGTAAGAAACTCATTGATGGTTACCGGAAGCGGTTGTTCGCAGTTATTTTGGCTAAAGGTTGTGCAACCAAGTATTAGGCTGAGGGTGCCAATACTTTTGTCTGGCCCATTTTTGGAGTTTTGTGTGAAATGATCAAGGATTTGATTTTTGCTTCATTCTCTTTTGTGTTTTTTCCTTGCAAGCAAATTAAATGAAGATAAAAATAGCAAATAATTTGTGATTGTAATCATTTTCAGGAAGAAACTGAGTATTATCTGACAGAATTAAAGGGGTGTCAATACTTTTGGCCACCACTGTATATACAGGGTGGGCCATTTATATAGACAGGGCCGGCTTCAGCACCCGGGCAAGTGCCGGGGCTCTGATCAGGCTGGGGGGCCCACACGACGTCAGGGACATCGGCACACTATAGGGGTCCAGTGTCTGTGCCAGTGCCGACTCCTGTGAGTGGGCCCCCCCGCTTGCTCAGGACTCTGTCATTTGTGATACTTACCTCTCCCCGTTCCATCACTGCGGCGTCTTCTGACTGTGACGTTCAGGTCAAAGGATGTTTTGACACCACGTCTGTGTGCCCTTTGCCTGAACAGTCACCTTGTAGAGAGCTGGAAGATGGCGACGCTGAGGAGTCTGGAGCAGAGCAGCAAGGAGAGGTGAGTATTTCATTTTTTTTTTTTTATGTTTGGAGCATTATATATAGGGACCATCATACACTGGTATGAGGCCCATTGTACACTGAAGCATCGTATATGGGGCCCATTATACACTGGAGCATCATATATGGGGCCCATTATACATTGGATCATCATATATGGGGCCCATTATACATTGGAGCATTATATGGGCCCATCATATACTGGAACATTATATGGAGTCCATCATATACTGTATGGAACATTATATGGGCCCCTTTATGTATTGAGCAATACATGGGGCTCATTATTCTTTATGAAGCAATATATGGGGCCTATTAGATACTGTATGGAGCAATATATGGGGCCCATAAAACAGCATGGAGCATTATATGGGGTCCATTATTCTGTGTGGAGCAGTATATGGGGTCTATTATACGAGGCTGAAGTTGGCTTCTTATTCGTTCAGTTTCTTATTCGGAGCTGAAGTTGATTTCTTATTCGTCAGTTTCTTATTCGGCAAATTTTTCTTTTCTGTTTTTTATAGGTTTAGCAACAAAAAATAATCATCACAATAATAAAAAACACTGCAGTGAGGAGCCCTGATGTGAATACACTTAAAATCAGACCCAAAAATTATAAAACTGGCACAAAAATGGGCATCAAAGTGGGCACCAGAGTGGTTAATGAAAGGGTTAAATGACTTTTGGCCACTGATATGACACTGCAGACATAAAGAATAGGGCGCCCCACATTAAAAACAAGTCTCTCCAGCCTGGCCCAAATAGGTTCTGGGCATCAGAATTGGCATCAAAGTGGGCACACAGTTGATTTTCACCGGTTTGAATAAGTAACTGATGTTTTTAAGGGGTTAAACGACTTTGGGCCACTGATCTCACACTATGAGTGCACAGATAGTGATGCCTTGCATCAAACCCAGGTCCCTCCAGCCTGGCCCAAATGGGTTCTGAGCTTCAGAATTGGCATCAAAGTGGGCAAACAGCCAATTTTCACAGATTTTAATAAGTAACAGATGTTTTTAAGGGGTTAAACGACTTTGGGCCACTGATCTCACACTATGAGTACACAGATAGTGATGCCCTGCATCAAACTCAGGTCCCTCCAGCCTGGCCCAAATGGGTTCTGGGCATCAGAATTGGCATCAAAGTGGGCAAACAGCCAATTTTCACAGATTTGAATAAGTAACAGTTGTTTATAAGGGGTTAAATGACTTTGGGCCACTGATATCACACTATGAGTAAACAGATACTGATGCCCTGCATCAAACCCAGTTCCTTTATGCCTGGCCCAAATGTGTTCTGGGCATTAGAATTGGCATCAAAGTGGGCAAACAGCCAATTTTTACAGATTTTAATAAGTAACAGATGTTTTTAAGGGGTTAAACGACTTTGGGTCACTGATCTCACACTATGAGTACACAGATAGTGATGCCCCGCATCAAACCCAGGTCCCTCCAGCCTGGCCCAAATGGGTTCTGGGCATCATAATTGGCATCAAAGTGGGCAAACAGCCAATTTTCACAGATTTGAATAAGTAACAGCTGTTTTTAAGGGGTTAAACGACTTTGGGCCACTGATCTCACACTATGAGTACACAGATAGTGATGCCCTGCATCAAACCCAGGTCCCTCCTGCCTGGCCCAAATGGGTTCTGGGCTTCAGAATTGGCATCAAAGTGGGCACACAGTTGATTTTCACAGATTTTAATAAGTAACAGATGTTTTTAAGGGGTTAAATGACTTTGTGCCACTGATCTCACACTAAGAATACACAGAGTGATGCCCCGCATCAAACCCAGGTCCCTCAAGCCTGGCCTAAACAGGTTCTGGGCATCAGAATTGGCATCAAAGTGGGCAAACAGCCAATTTTCACAGATTTGAATAAGTAACAGATGTTTTTCAGGGGTTAAATGACTTTGGGCCACTGATTCACACCACCATTACATACACAGTAAGGCTGGAGATACACTAGTCGGATGAGTGTAATGCAAGAGTCATGCGTTTTTTATGCGAGTACAATCCGATTTTTACACCGAGCATCTGATTTATATCCGAGTGCAGCGATTGTAACATGAGCTTTTACATAGAGAAATGTTCTAAATCATTTACACATAGTTTTAAAACGAAATATTCCTCAAAACATACAGTACAGACCAAAAGTTTGGACACACTTTCTCATTTAAAGATTTTTCTATATTTTCATGACTATGAAAATTGTAAATTCACACTGAAGGTATCAAAACTATGAATTAACACATGTGGAATTATATACTTAACAAAAAAGTGTGTAACAACTGAAATTATGTCTTATATTCTAGGTCTTCAAAGTAGCCATCTTTTGCTTTGATGACTGCTTTGCACACTCTTGGCATTCTCTTGAAGAGCTTCAAGAGGTAGTCACCGGAAATGGTTTTCACTTCACGGGTGTGCCCTGTCACGTTTAATAAGTGGGATTTCTGGCCTTATAAATGGGGTTGGGACCATTAGTTGTGTTGTGCAGAAGTCTGGTGGATACACAGCTGATAGTCCTACTGAATAGACTGTTAGAATTTGTATTAAGGCAAGACAAAAGCAGCTAAGTAAAGAAAAACGAGTGGCCATCATTCATTACTTTAAGAAATGAAGGTCAGTCAGTCCGAAAAATTGGGAAAACTTTGAAAGTGTCCCCAAGTGCAGTTGCAAAAACCATCAAGCGCTACAAAGAAACTGGCTCAAGTGAGGACCGCCCCAGGAAAGGAAGACCAAGAGTCACCTCTGCTTCTGAGGATAAGTTTATCCGAGTCACCAGCCTCAGAAATCGAAGGTTACAGAGCTCAGATTAGAGACCAGGCCAATGCCACACAGAGTTCTAGCAGCAGACACATCTATACAACAACTGTTAAGAGGAGACTTTATGCAGCAGGCCTTCATGGTAAAATAGCTGCTAGGAAACCACTGCTAAGGACAGGCAACAAGCAGAAGAGACTTGATTGGGCTAAAGAACACAAGGAATGGACATTAGACCAGTGGAAAACTGTGCTTTGGTCTGATGAGTCCAAATTTGAGATCTTTGGTTCCAACCACCATGTCTTTGTGCGACGAAGAAAAGGTGAACGGATGGACTCTACATGCCTGGCTCCCACCATGAAGCATGGAGGAGAAGGTGTGATGGTGTGGGGGTGCTTTGCTGGTGACACTGTTGGGGATTTATTCAAAATTGAAGGCATACTGAACCAGCATGGCTACCACAGCATCTTGCAGCGGCATGCTATTCCATCCTGTTTGCGTTTAGTTGGATGATCATTTATTTTTCAACAGGACAATGACCCCAAACACATCTCCAGGCTGTGTAAGGGCTATTTGACCAAAAAAGAGAGTGATGGGGTGCTACGCCAGATGACCTGGCCTCCAAAGTCACCAGACCTGAACCCAATCGAGATGGTTTGGGGTGAGCTGGACCACAGAGTGAAGGCAAAAGGGCCAACAAGTGCTAAGCATCTCTGGGAACTCCTTCAAGATTGTTGGAAGACCATTTCCGATGACAACCTCTTAAAGCTCAGCAAGAGAATGCCAAGAGTGTGCAAAGCAGTCATCAAAGCAAAAGGTGGCTACTTTGAAGAACCTAGAATATAAGACATAATTTCAGTTGTTACACACTTTTTTGTTAAGTATATAATTCCACATGTGTTAATTCATAGTTTTGATGCCTTCAGTGTGAATGTACAATTTTCATAGTCATGAAAATACAGAAAAGTCTTTAAATGAGAAGGTGTGTCCAAATTTTTGGTCTGTACTATATATACAGTATATATATATTTTAGATAGATAAATTTAAAGCTGGCAAACGATCTGCCCCGTACATTGTAACCACAGAGTCACAGGTTAGGCCTCTTTCACAATTCAGTCGTTCGACATCAGTCAAAATCGGCCAAACATCAAAAAAAACGGATCCGCCTTTTTTTTTTGGCGGATCCGTTTATTTCCCCATTCAGTTGTATTAGTGACGTATTTTGACGGATGGTCGTCCGTTTGATCCGTCAGAAATTTGGCATCCGTTCTGTTGTGAAAACGGACAATGGGACGTTTTTTGTGTGCGTCAAAATGGCGGACCATGACGGATCTGTCACGTCCGCCGTTTTGTATAATGGACGCCTATGGGTGGCGGATCCGTCTTCATCCGTTCTTGACGGAATCCAACAGCGGATCCGTTCTTGTATGCAAACCCATTCATCTCTCTCTCTCTCTCCAGATCCGTCTAAAAACAGATCCACTGCATCAGTTTTCACCCTAATGCAACGGATCCGTTATTTTCAGTCATCTAGCGGACTGGGACTGACGCCAGACGACTGAAGTGTGAAAGAGGCCTTAGATTACAATAGATAGAATTGAGATATACACATAGAATACGTGTGTGTATGTGTGTATGTATATATATATATATATATATCTATAACGCTGGTAGCGTCACTCTGTTTGAAGCCTTTATAGACTGCACAGTCTGGCTCCAGACAGAGACGGCATCCAGCGGTTACAGATAAGAGGAGTGTGTATGGCGCTGGAGATTGCGGTACGCGTAGACACGGAATGCTTACCGCGATCTCTGGCGCCATACTCATATACTTACCTGATCAGGAGGAGCGTTGCCGCGGCGCTTCTCTTCTCGCCGGAGACCCGGGCAGGAGTGCGAACGGAATCGCGCATGCACATAGCGCTATCTGACGCCATTTTACTGAAGACATATTTGCAGTGTGGACAGCGCGGTATGGGCATGTGTGTAGCCCAGCTGCGCTTGGTGCCACATGTTACCCTGGAGGATTCATGAAAGGTAATTCACAATCACCTGATATTCATTCACAGTTCACATTTCCCTGGTGCCACCAGAGGGAGCCCTTTAGAGTACGCAGGTATATAAGGGTGTGCAGAGACGCAGCAGGAGCAGAGATCTCCTCAGAACACCAGAGAGAGAGCCAGATTAGATTAGTCTGTGTCAGAGCGTGTTGCAAAGCAGACAAGCTAGTTACCTCAGACGAGCTGAGAAGGGAAGACTAGCCAGAGAAAGACTTATCTGAAAGCCTGAGGACTTCAGGAAATACTCAGCTTACATCGTGGAGTCCAGTAGCAGTGGGACGAATTGCCATTTAGTCTGGTCAAAGTTGAGTCCACTGAGAGTGCTTCAGTGAGCGTTTCATTAAGTAAGCGTGCCGACGCTTGGAGAGCGGTGAAGATAAAGAAAGCTGACATCTACTGCTGCTTGTGCTTATGTTAAAGGTGTGAGTAGGACGACAGGCAAGTGGAAAAGGAAAAGAGAGAGTGACAGAGGTCGAACAGCATTGATAGCTTACCTCCACTCTGCACCACCGGACACCGGGTCCGAGCTTGCTAGCTTCTTTAGGACTAGTAGGAAAAACCGGAGACCCTGCTGGACTACAGGTCACAGAGGGGCCCTACAGTGCTGAAACGTAACCGGGGTCAGGAGAACAGGAGTCTAGCAGTGCACTGCAAATAGAGACTTAGTTCTGTCCAAAAGAAGGCTCCACCACAAGGTCAGCCGGGCGTAGCTGAAAAGGCGGAGTTAGGCTTTGTTTTATGCAAGTCAGAAACTCACACACATAAAGAAGTAAGGAGGCCCTACACCTACTCAGTGGATTACTGGATATGCATCCTCCACCCTGAACAGCTTCCCGGGACGTGCCTGAATCTACCACCAGTAAAGGTACAGAAAGAGACTCTTTGTGTGTGTCTGCATTATTCAACCTGCACCCCTACACCGCCATATACTCTGAGGAATCAGTCTCGCCTGTGGGAGACTTAACACCTTGCTGCCCCAAACCCTCAGAGGATCTACCCTGCAGCGCT
This sequence comes from Oophaga sylvatica, assembly GCA_033576555.1. Taxonomy (NCBI): domain Eukaryota; kingdom Metazoa; phylum Chordata; class Amphibia; order Anura; family Dendrobatidae; genus Oophaga; species Oophaga sylvatica. The sequence goes on from JARQOD010008568.1 coordinate 24,565, forward strand.
GGTCACTCTGACCAGGAACCACAGGTGGCGTCACGAACATTTCTATCATCCCCTGTAAATATCCCCTTTTTAGTGAGCGCCCAGGGCAACGGACCGAGCTGTGCTACCCGTGACATCCCCCGTTGAAGTGAACGGGCTCGGTGCCGAGTACCCCAAGGCCCTGGTACGTGCGACTCATCTTTTGGCGTCACGAACAGGATCCGAAGCTTGCTGTATGCGAGTCCTGTGTGCCTAAATGGACTGTTTTTGTGCAAAAAGACTGTGTCGCTGTTTTGTGATTTTTGGCGCCATTTTCCGCCATTTTGCCGCCATATTCGCGCCCTGAGGCGCTGGTGAAGAAGAGGGGCGTGTATTCGTGGGTGTACCCCCCCTGTGGCGCGAAAGTTATGGGCGCCCTGTCTAAGTGCTCTTATAATGTCCGAGCCTGCCCCACTGCAAGAGAGATCCGCCTCCTCTTCATCCTCTATGCTAAGAAGAGAAAGCGAAAGTCCCGCCTCCACGGAAAAGTCCAGAGTGTTCCAGATGAAACACACAGTCTGGCCTGGAGTGAGATGGCGGAAGGACAGGAGTCACTGTGTGGAGGAATGGCGGTGCACAGACCCCGTTCCCCTGAAGAGTTGCAGCCTGTGCCTGAACCGTCCCCAGGTCAGGAAAACGACCCGAGGATGCAAAGAGTGGATGAATTGGATGAGGCGCAGAGGGATATGGCCCGACAACTCGCAGAGATGGAGGCGATGGAGCAGAGCTGGCGTGCCCTGAAACAGCGGCTGCTGTGGGACGTGCTGCTCTCCCCCCTGGATGCGCAACTGCCACCCACGCCACCACTGGAACCAGCGGCTGAAGAGAAACCGGAGGCCGGCCCCAAAAGAGCTGTACCTGACCCCGCAGAAGATGCGGCTGGAAGAGAGGAGGCTGAGGAGGCCCTGCCCGGTCCGGAATGCCAGCCAGGCCAGGAACCAGAGGCCATAGCGGAATGCACTCCCCCGGTAGGGACGATGGAGGAAACCCAGCTGCAAGCGATGGAGATCGACTGGGAGGAGATGGAGCTCTTGGACGACGTGGAGTACGCCGCCCAGAAGGAGAACGAGTGGCGACGCCGGGAGCAGGAGCAGCGGCAGCAGCGGGAGCAGCGTGAGGCACAGCAGCTTTGCCAGAGGTACCGGGAGAAAGATCTTGCTGACAAGGAGATCGTCAGGCGAGACAAAGGTACGCTCCGGGAACCGCGGCGCCAGGGGGCCATTAGAGACTTCAAACTCCAGGGAGGCTGGGTATTTATCTATGAACCAGGCCTGTACCAGGAGGTTTTTTTTAATCGCAGAGATGTAGAGTCACACCTGCCAGAAGAGCACCCGGGACGGGATTTGTTAATTGGGGATGTTGTCACCTACACGCGGCACTGGGGTCTTAAGGGGTGGTATGCCCTGAATGTCTCCCGAATCAGCAACCCAGTCCCTGAAGCCGGAAACGCACCCCGTGTCTCAGCGTCCCAGGCCCCAGCCACATCAGCGCCCGACCGCGCACCTGCGTCCTATCCTGCGTCCCATTCTGCAACGCTACAGAGCGCAGCGACTGCTAGTGCGCCCTCAACTGAGCCAGACCGCGCATCTGCATCACAATTGGAAACGCTGCAGAGCCTAAGCATAGGAGAAGCACCTGTAAGGCCTCCAGGAAACCGCAAAATCAAAGTTGAAACGAGAACTGTAGCTACTCAGACACCGGTAGCAGGACACAATCTTATTGTGATGCGTTACAAAACGCACAGTATGCTTCCAGCTGCAGGTATGGAAGATGCTGCCATGTTTAAAGAAGACCAGTAGGACCCGGACAGGGTTTACTGAACTGTAGAAAGTTATGAAGAATTGCACTTTATTGAAAATGTTATGTGATGATGTTTTATATGCTGAAGTATAGTACCCCAGTTGGGTAATGTGATATGTGAAATGTGTTTTCTTATGAAGGACTGCGTGCTGAGGACTCTTGCGGCACAGAACTGTATTGTAAATAGTTGGCACTCAGTGCCCCATCTTGGTTTTACGTAAGCCATCCTACCTCAGAAGCAAAACCCGTATGGTGTGGCCTTGAGTGAGGTATGCAGCAGAGAAGTCCTGCAGCCCACCCAGGACCACCGTGGGAGGTTTGGTGCGGGTCCTCCACAAGAATCCTGTATTTATTTGCACCGTGAAAGTATTTGATATTTGCTATTGCTAATTTGTATACATTGCAACGTTCAAGTGTCCTTACCTCCCGCAAGGGATGAGTTATGTTATTGTTGATATTATAAAAATTGTTTTCTTTTTCAGCCCGGGAGTGCTGATATTAACTAGGGGGGGATGTGTAGCCCAGCTGCGCTTGGTGCCACATGTTACCCTGGAGGATTCATGAAAGGTAATTCACAATCATCTGATATTCATTCACACTTCACATTTCCCTGGTGCCACCAGAGGGAGCCCTTTAGAGTACGCAGGTATATAAGGGTGTGGAGAGACACAGCAGGAGCAGAGATCTCCTCAGAACACCAGAGAGAGAGCCAGATTAGATTAGTCTGTGTCAGAGCGTGTTGCAAAGCAGACAAGCTAGTTACCTCAGACGAGCTGAGAAGGGAAGACTAGCCAGAGAAAGACTTATCTGAAAGCCTGAGGACTTCAGGAAATACTCAGCTTACATCGTGGAGTCCAGTAGCAGTGGGACGAATTGCCACTTAGTCTGGTCAAAGTTGAGTCCACTGAGAGTGCTTCAGTGAGCGTTTCATTAAGTAAGCGTGCCGACGCTTGGAGAGCGGTGAAGATAAAGAAAGCTGACATCTACTGCTGCTTGTGCTTATGTTAAAGGTGTGAGTAGGACGACAGGCAAGTGGAAAAGGAAAAGAGAGAGTGACAGAGGTCGAACACCATTGATAGCTTACCTCCACTCTGCACCACCGGACACCGGGTCCGAGCTTGCTAGCTTCTTCAGGACTAGTAGGAAAAACCGGAAACCCTGCTGGACTACAGGTCACAGAGGGGCCCAACAGTGCTGATACGTAACCGGGGTCAGGAGAACAGGAGTCTAGCAGTGCACTGCAAATAGAGACTTAGTTCTGTCCAAAAGAAGGCTCCACCACAAGGTCAGCCGGGCGTAGCTGAAAAGACGGAGTTAGGCTTTGTTTTATGCAAGTCAGAAACTCACACACATAAAGAAGTAAGGAGGCCCTACACCTACTCAGTGGATTACTGGACATGCATCCTCCACCCTGAACAGCTTCCCGGGACGTGCCTGAATCTACCACCAGTAAAGGTACAGAAAGAGACTCTTTGCGTGTGTCTGCATTATTCAACCTGCACCCCTACACCGCCATATACTCTGAGGAATCAGTCTCGCCTGTGGGAGACTTAACACCTTGCTGCCCCAAACCCTCAGAGGATCTACCCTGCAGCGCTGGTCACTCTGACCAGGAACCACAGTGGCGTCACGAACATTTCTATCATCCCCTGTAAATATCCCCTTTTTAGTGAGCGCCCAGGGCAACGGACCGAGCTGTGCTACCCATGACATCCCCCGTTGAAGTGAATGGGCTCGGTGCCGAGTACCCCAAGGCCCTGGTACGTGCGACTCACATGCGCATACTCCGGCGCCACACTCCTCCCCCGGCCTCCGGCAGAACGGGACAGCGCTGGAGCACAGGGAAGAAAGGTGAGTATATATATATTTTTTTGGTATGATTTTCAGTTTACCATGCATATCAGGATAGGGGTGAGGGAACCATACATGCCAGGATAGGGGGGTGAGAGGACCATGCATGCCAGGATTGGGGGGTGAAGGGACCATGCATACCAGTATAGGGGGTGAGGTCACCATGCATACCAGGATTGGGGGGTGAGGGGACCATGCATTCCAGGATTGGGGGGCTGAGAGAACCATGCATACCAGGATTGGGGGTGAGGGGACCATGCATACCAGGATTGGGGGGTAAGGGGACCATGCATTCCAGGATTGGGGGGTGAGGGGACCATACATACCAGGATTGGGGGGTGAGGGGACCATGCATACCAGGATTGGGGGGTGAGGGGACCATGCATACCAGGATTGAAGGGTGAGGGAACCATGCATACCAGTATAGGGATGAGGGGGTACCATGCATACCAGGATAGGGATGAGGGGTGCCATGCATACCAGTAAAAATGCTTGCCACCCGGGCATAGAACTGGTTCTTAGCCAGTATATATACACTGCTCAAAAAAAAAAAGGGAACACTCAAATAACACATCCTAGATCTAAACGAATGAAATATTCGCATTGAATACTTTGTTGTGTACAAAGTTGAATGTGCTGTCAACATAATCACACAAAAATCATCAATGGAAATCAAATTTTTGAACTAATGGAGGCCTGGATTTGGCGATACCCCCAAAATGAAAGTGGAAACAATTCAAAATATAAGTCAAAACAAGACAAAATTAAAGTGGAAACAAGTCAAAATGATGCTCAGCATTGTGTGTGGCCTCCACGTGCCTTTATGACCTCCCTGTGCCTGTATGACCTCTCTACAAGGCCTAGGCATGCTCCTGATGAGGTTGCGGATGTTCTCCTGAGGGATCAACTCCCAGACCTGGACTAAAGCATCCGTCAACTCCTGGCAGTCTGTGGTGCAATGTGGTGTTGGTGGATGGAGCGAGACATGCTCAATCGTATTCAGGTCTGGGGAACGGGCAGGCCAATCCATAGCTTCAATGCCTTCATCTTGCAGGAACTGCTGACACACTCCAGCCACATGAGGTCTGGCATTGTCCTGCATTAGGAGGAACCCAGGGCCAACCGCACCAGCATATGGTCTCACAAGGGGTCTGAGGATCTCATTTTAGTACCTAATGGCAGTCAGGCTACCTCTGACGAGCACATGGAGGGCTGTGTGGCCCTCCAAAGAATGCCACCCCACACCATTACTGACCCACTGCCAAACCGGTCATGCAGAAGGATGTTGTAGGCAACAGATCGCTCTCCACGGCGTCTCTAGACTCTGTCACGTCTGTCACATGTGCTGAGTGTGAACCTGCTGCCTGCAACATCCTTCAGCATGACCGGTTTGGCAGTGGGTCATTAATGTTGTGGGGTGGCATTTCTTTGGAGGGCCACACAGCCATTATGGGAGATCTAAGGGTGGAATGAGATCAGTGGCCCAAAGTCATTTAACCCCTTAAAAACATCTGTTACTTATTCAAATCTGTGAAAATTGGCTGTTTGCCCACTTTGATGCCAATTCTGATGCCCAAAACCCATTTGGGCCAGGCTGGAGGGACCTGGGTTTGATGCGGGGCATCACTATCTGTGTATTCTTAGTGTGAGATCAGTGGCCCAAAGTCGTTTAACCCCTTAAAAACATCAGTTACTTATTCAAACCTGTGAAAATCAACTGTGTGCCCACTTTGATGCCAATTCTGATGCCCAGAACCCATTTAGGCCAGGCTGGAGAGACTTGTTTTTACTGTTGGGCACCCTGTTCTATATGTCTGCAGTGTCATATCAGTGGCTCAAAGTCATTTAACCCTTTCATTAACGCCCTGTGGTGCCCACTTTGATGCCCATTTTTGTGCCAGTTTTATAATTTTTGGCGCTGATTTTAAGTGTATTCACATCAGGGCTCCTCGCTGCATTGTTTTTTATTATTGTGCTGATTATTTTTTGTTGTTAAACCCATAAAAAACAGAAAAGAAAAATTTGCCGAATAAGAAACTGACGAATAAGAAACCAACTTCAGCTCCGAATAAGAAACTAAACGAATAAGAAACCAACTTCAGCCTCGTGTCTATTATCTACTGTAGTAATGGAGATGAGTGCAGGATGCTACAGGGACCCTGGAGTAGTGAAAAGGGAAACTCAGGTCGGACAAACGGGGGTCATACACAGAGATTACGGCACGGTACAGGAGGGGCGAGCAGAGAATAGTCAGAACATAGGTCAGGAGTCATACACGGAGATAGCAGCGCAGTACAGAAGGGATAAGCAGAGAATTGTCAGTACATAGGCCAGGAGTCATACACAGCGATAGCAATGTAGTACAGGAGGGACAGGCAGAATTCGTAACGGGAACAGAACCAAGTCAAAACCAAGCAAACATAAAATAGCACAAGCACAAAGCACAGGGTCACACACACTCGGCCAAGGGTCAAAGTACAAGCGACAGGGAATGGCTCCACAATGAGGCTATAAGAAGCCTCCCAGAATCCCAGAGTGAGGCCATCCAGATTAACCTCTGATCTACCTAATCCCACAAACAAAGCAGCAATTGAGCATTATTTGAGGTCCATTATTCTGTATGGAACAATATATGGGGCTCATTATTCTGTATGGATCACTATTTGGTGCCCATAATACTGTATGGACCAATATATGGGGCTTATTATTCTGTATGGAGCACTATGTGGTGCCCATAATACTGTATGGAGGACTATTTCTGATCTATTATAGAATTTACAATAGATATCACTCATGTAATGTAAGAAGTGAAATCTTTGCATTGTACTATACCTATACATTTTTGCCATATCTGTGCATATGAATTGTGGTATGTGTTAAAGGGGCCCACTGAGACTTTCGCCAGGGGCCCACGAAAACCTGGAGCCTGCCCTATATATGGATACACCTAAATAAAATGGGAATGGTTAGTGATATCAACTTACTGTTTGTGGCACATTAGTATATGGGAGGGGGAAAACTTTTCAAGATGGGTGGTGACCGTAGTGGCCATTTTGAAGTTGGACATTTTGGATCCAACTTTATTTTTTTCAGTGGGAAGAGGGTCATGTGACACATCAAACTTATTGAGTCTTTCACAAGAAAAACAATGGTGTGCCCACGACGACCAATCCACTTTCGAGGAAACTGAAGATGGCACGTTCCCTGAGTTTTTCCAGCAAGATGGTGCACCACCACATTATGGGTATCAGGTCCGAGCATTCCTACATGAACAGTTTCCTAGAAAGTTGAATGGCCACCAAGGACTCCCGATCTGACCCTATTAGACTTTTATCTTTGGGGTCATCTGAAGGCAATTGTCTATGCTGTGAAGATACGAGATGTGCAGCATCTGAAACAACGGATACTGGAAGCCTGTGCTAGCATTTCTTCGGCAGTGTTGCTATCAGTGTGTCAAGAGTTGGAGAAGAGGGTTGCATTGGCAATCCAACACAATGGGCAGCACTTTGAACACATTTTATAAGTGGTCATAAACTTGTAAATAACTCATGAAAGAATAAAGTTACGTTAAAACTAAGCACACCATTGTTTTTCTTGTGAAATTCTCAATAAGTTTGATGTGTCACATGACCCTCTTCCCATTGAAAAAAATAAAGTTGGATCCAAAATGGCCAACTTCAAAATGGCCACCATGGTCACCACCCATCTTGAAAAGTTTTCCCCCTCCAATATACTAATGTGCCACAAACAGGAAGTTGATATCACCAACCATTTCCATTTGATTTAGGTGTATCCATATAAATGGCCCACCCTGTATATACACTGCTCAAAAAATAAAGGGAACACTTAAACAACAGAATATAGCTCCAAGTAAATCAAACGTCTGTGAAATCAAACTGTCCACTTAGGAAGCAACACTGATTGACAATCAATTTCACATGCAGTTGTGCAAATGGAATAGACAACAAATGGAAATTATTGGCAAATATCAAGACATACTCCATAAAGGTCTGCAGGTGGGGACCACAGACCACATCTCACTACAAATGCTTTCTGGCTGATGTTTTGGTCACTTTTGAAAGTTGGTTGTGCTTTTACACTTGTGTTAGCATGAGACGGACTCTACAACCCACACAAGTGGCTCAGGTAGTGCAGCTCATCCAGGATGGCACATCAATGCGAGCTGTGGCAAGAAAGTTTGCTGTGTCTGTTAGCGTAGTATCCAGAGGCTGGAGACGCTACCAGGAGACAGGCCAGTACACCAGGAGACGTTGAGGGGGCCATAGGAGGGCAAAAACTCAGCAGCAGGACCGCTACCTTCGCCTTTGTGCAAGGAGGAACAGAAGGAGCACTGCCAGAGCCCTGCAAAATGACCTCCAGCAGGCCACAAATGTGCATGTGTCTGCACAAACGGTTAGAAACCGACTCCATGAGGATGGTCTGAGTCCCCGACGTCCACAGATGCGGGTTGTGCTCACAGCCCAACACCGTGGAGGACGCTTGGCATTTGCAACAGAACACCAGGTTTGGCAAATTCACCACTGGCGCCCTGTGCTCTTCACAGATGAAAGCAGGTTCACACTGAGCAGATGTGACAGACGTGACAGAGTCTAGAGACGCCGTGGAGAAAGATCTGCCTGCAACATCCTTCAGCATGACTGGTTTCGCAGTGGGTCAGTAGTGGTGTGGGGTGGCATTTTTTTGGAGGGCCGCGCTGCCCTCCATGTGCTCACCAGAGGTAGCCTGACTGCCATTAGGTACCGAGATGAGATCCTCAGACTCCTTGTGAGACCATATGCTGGTGCGGATGGCCCTGGGTTCCTCCTAATGAAGGACAATGCCAGACCTCATGTGGCTGGAGGGTGTCAGCAGTTCCTGAAAGATGAAGGCATTGAAGCTATAGACTGGCCCGCCCGTTCCCCAGACCTGAATCCGATTGAGCACATTTGGGTCATCTGGGGATATATACAATTTAACAGGTGTGATTTGTTATAGTGTCTCAGTCCTGTTAATGCTGTATCATCATTGGGTTAAAGCTTTGGATGAGCAGACCCATAGAAGTTCGGGTTCTGGTACCCGACCAGAACCTTAGTCGAAAATTTGGTTCGGGTACCGGAACTACAGTATACCCGAGCTTGAATCAGAATCTGAACCCCATTGAAAACAATGAGGACCTGGACTTTTGAGTCAGAAAATTCTCTCTCCTTGCAACGGACTTCCCCCATAACCCCGAACATTACAGCAAACTTCCAGGCGAATTCCTTGTTCGATATTTGGTACCGGACACTAATGATTCGGTATGGATGCCAAACTTTTAAGTTCGGATTTGCTCATCTCTAGTTAAGGCCCAATGTAGACAAAATTTGCCAGTTCAATGTACCAAGTTGCTTTTGATTATATTGTAGAAACTTGCAAGACAATGACGATCATTGACATGAGTTGCAAACTTGTGAATTTTGTCCAAAAATCAACTAGTACCTGATGTATTTTCTACTTTTTTTTCATCTTTTTAGTGCACATTTCCCCATTTTTTTTGCAGGATGCAGCTAGGCCCTTTATTGTTGGTTGGGTGAATTTTGGTGATTGTACTTGTGGGGTGCACCTACTGTATATAATGCTGGGCAGTCTACCTGATCTAATAATATGGGTGTCACTAATAGGCTGTAAGCCAGACATCGTGCTCAACACATATCTGTGTGACTGGTGCCCTATACAAGCCTCTTGTGTTTGTGTTTATAATGCTAAACAACCACCCACTCCATGAACATTAGGTATGTGAGTGGTTATTTCATCAGTATTTTGCAACTATGCTGCCTACATCCCTGCGTAAGCTATTCTGAAGAGATGGGTTTTCAAGTCCCACTTGAAAGTAAGGGATAATCAGACATGTTGGGGCGCAGAATTCTAGAGAATGAGGAATACTCAGGAGAAGCCTTGCAGGCAATTGGATGAGGAACATAGAATTGTGGAGGACAGGAGATCTTGGTCGACCACGGATTACCTGGTAGGAGATATCAGGAGATTAGTTCAGAGGTATATGGGGGAGACAGATTATGGACAGCTTTGTAGGTCAATGTTAGTATCTAGAAGTGTATATGTTGTGGAATTATAAAGGCAATGAAGGGATTTGCAGAGGGGAGAAGCAGAGAAGTAGTGAGGAGAGAGGTGGATTTGTTGGGCAGCAGAGTTAAGGACAGACTGGAGAAGTGCAATGATTAGAGTTGAGAGAAACAGGTCCGTCAGATTAAAAAATCACCGACTTTCGCTAAAGTCGGGTTTCGCCTAGCAAAACTCGACTATAGCGTGAGGTCGGCCATGCGGTCTTCGACCTGAGCCCCAAAGTCGGTTTTTCCATAATGCTTGCAGGCGCCTTTTCTCAGCCAATGAGCAAGGACGCACACTGTGGGCAACGAGATGACATGGGCAGCGGCCAACACCATCTTAGAGAAGGGCATTGCAGTGATTGGCTTGCTTTGTGTGGCGTCACAGTGACTATAAAAGCCCTGACAGCCGACCGACATTTTACTTCTGCCGATCTTAGCATAGGTAGAGGTTGCTGCCGCTGTTTCTTAGTAGGGAGAGAGTTAGGCAGGTGTGAGACAGTGAGAGCGTATGTATTGAATGGGGTGTACATTTCACCTAGGTATAAGGGAAATGTGTGGTTTTGTAGACCTAGTGGTAGAGAAAGGTCATTACACCATCCATTCAAGTACACGCTTGCAGCTCAAACCTGTGGCCACTCAGGTGATAATTAGGAAACCAGAAGTAGGTGTCTGGGAATACAGACAGGGCTGGAACTAGTTTAGTCTGGACACAGGAAGGTGTCCCGGCACGAGAAACAGTCTCCAAGTCA
>JARQOD010008569.1:0-35082 GCA_033576555.1 Oophaga sylvatica
AACACAAGACCGGGTTGATAGAATGACTTGATTACTTCATACAAGAGCAGAAAAAGGTCACACAGTTTGCGGAACAGGGGCGGGAGACACAGCAGGCCGAGTAACTTCAAGCTTACAAAAACTCTCCAAACAGGTTCGGGATCTTTTCTCTTACCGAAATTCCCTGAAAACAGGTTTCACCAAACAGGGGGTTTCCGAGCCAAAAAGTGTTTCCAAGCTTCCTCTTAGGAAAAGCTGGAGTCAAAGCCAAGGGGTTTCCGGGATCGGTCACGGCTGACTGGGTTTGTTCCCGGAGCCTGATTGTTCATCTGGGCTGCTTAGGAAGCAAGGGGAGAGAATCAGGGCGGAACTGAAAACGGAAACTCCATATAAACTGGCAAGAGCTGCGAAAGCAGAAAGAAAAAAATCCGACGGGAAAAGATTTTAAAGGAACATTCAACAAGACAAAAACCAAAATTTACCCCCCCCTTGGGACAACCTCCGGATGCCCTCAGACCGGGCTTGTAGGGCCCTCGAAAAATGGGGGAGAAAGCAGGAGCATTTACATTATTGACGGGTTCCCATGATTGTCCCCACGGGGTCCCCCGCCATTTAATCAAAATGCACTGTTTCGTAAAACCGGGAATTAGAACCCTTTTCCCACCAAAAATTCTCCTCCATCGACCAGCACGGGTCGGGGGCAAGGAGAAGGCGCCAGGAAACTTTTGGGTGTTCCCGCCTTTATGGGGATACATAAAACAGGGTGGTTTCCCAAGTTCTGGGCGGGTTGAAGACGAAAAGAAACAGCATTATAATCTTCTGATCTTATAAGGTCCAATGTACAAACCCCCAAATTTAGCAATGGAATCTTTAATTTTAAGTTTTGGGGTTGACAGCCAGACCAAATCTCCACCTTAAAAAAATGGGCGGGTTTTCGAAATTTATCTGTGCTTTTTGTACCTTTCCACCTTTCTAGATTTTTCCTTTGAAGACCAAAATTCTTTTTGTAAAGAAGTGTTCTTTCACCACTGCCGGCAAGGGCGTAAAAAAGGAAAAACGAGGAAAAATGTTGGATGATAACCAGTTTTGGGAGTAAAAAGGAGACTTTCTTGGGGAGCGCTCTGAGAGTTGTTAAAAGAACTCGCCGGAGTAGATCCACCCAACAGAGGGGGCAGAAAAGCACGGGATCTGCCCAGGGTTGTTGGGTTCGGTTCTGTCTGTCCCATTTGCTGGGATGAAAAGCAGAAAAAAGGTTTTTTTTGCCAAATGCGGCAAGAAATTTTGCCAAAAACCTTGAAGTGAAATTCACCCCCGAAACCGAAATGACCTCATCGGTACCCATGAACGAAAACATTTAATCCCAAGTTTGCTGTTTTTTTCAGTGGGAACCGACACGGGGGTAAAATGACGCCTTTGTTAGACGATCAAAACCCCCACTAGAAAGGTGTTTTCCCTTTTAGGTTGGGAATCCACAAAAAAGTCCTAAAATGGACCCCCGGGGGGGATGGGGGGGGAAAAGGGGGCAAAAACCTTGGTGAGGAGCGGGTGTTTTTCATTTGCACAACTTTAAAATGAAGTGACTAGTTTAAGACATCTTTCCAAAAAGGGGCCCCCAAAAGAAACGAGAAAGAAATTCTTGTGTCTTTAGAATTTCCCTATGCCCGGGATCTTGGGAAACGGGTTTAGTTGCAATACCTCAACTGACTGTTTCAGGTATATACAGACGTTTCCCCTGAATCCCACAACCATTCTTAAAGACAAACTTACGTCCCTTGGGGGGTTGACCAACAAAAAATCCGCATGGAAAAGCTTCCTTGATGCCCTTTAAGTAGGTCTTGATTATAATCACCCAGGAATCTAGGTCGGAAGAATAGTCCTTAGGAGGGTAATGGAGTGTCTCTGCTGAAGAACCTAGGAGTGCATCAGCCTTTTCCATGCGCGATCCTGGTCTATAAGAAAATTTCAAAATTAAATTGGTTTTGGGGAAAAAAAATTTCCGGAGCCTGGCAGGGGTCAGGACTTAGCCAAACCGATAAATTCAAGGGTTTCGTGGCCCGTCAGGAACATTTTGTGGCAGCCCCCGAAAAGGTGTCTCCATTCCTTGAAGGCGGGGAATAAGGCCAACAATTCCTCTATTTCCCACCGTAGTTCCCTCAGCCCAAGACAACTGCTGGGAAAAGAAGGGACAGGGAAGCAAGACATTTTTTCATCTGTTCCTTTAAGAGTATAGCCCAACGGCACAGCTGAACACCCCCTCTATATGAAGGCAACTCGGGGTTGGGGTACAAGATGGGGCGGTGGTAAATTTTCCTTTAAACAAAAAAATCTTCCTGATTTGGGGGGTCCGGGAGAACCTAGACTGTTTCCGGGAATTTGGGTGATGGGTGACAAACCTCAAGAAATTCCTAATGAAACGCATGAAGGGCAAACCGATGAAGCGCTGCCCCCTCCTTCAATTTCTGGGAATTGGCCCAAACCCTTATGGCTTGGGTCTTGCTTCCATCCATACTAACCCCTTGCGTAATGTACTACCCCAGAAATTGAATTTGGCCCCTTGGGAATTCACATTTTTCAAGTTTGATGTAAGAGGGGTTTTGTCTTAGGCTTCAAAGACCATTTTCACTGCCCATGATGTTCCTCTGTGGATTTTAAAAAAAATTAAAATATATCCAGATAAAATCTGTCGGGGTGCATCGCCCGAAGACGTCGCGTTTGCACTTTCGACTTCTCCAGCTGACTGCTTTTTCTTTGTGTTTGGTAAGAAGAGAAATTTTTTAACCTAGCCTTTCTAAGACTGGTCCACCCTCGCCCGGCTGTTTTTTGATTATTTTTAAATTATTTCCCTTTATTTTCCCCGCCATCTGGGTGTTAAAAACCCCCGGGTGAAAGCATTCAGTAGTCTACAACGGGAGGGGTTCTGAGTTACAAAGAAAGGCTCCTTAGTTTTTTTACTCTTAAGCTTATAGTTTTCTCTGGACCTTAGGTGTTCCCCTAGTGTTGAGTGTTGTTGAAGACTTTTTTACTTTATTTCTTGTCTTTTGTATGCTTTTCTTTTCATAACCGTTACCTGTTCATTCCCTTTTGGGGGTAATGGGGTCCTTCTTAGGACTAGTTACAGTTGGCAGGGATTGTAGGAGCGGGGTTTCGTGGGGGCCGGGACCTCTGTCCTTTAACAGACCTCCAGGAAAGGGGATTAGTCAGCCCCAGTTTAGGTCAGCATAGACCCCGGTCACCTCTACCGGAGACGGTATAACGATTCAGTATTGCCCCACGGCTTCTGTAGGTAATTCATGTTTTCAAAATCTTCGCATTTTATAGTTTTCCCCTTTTTGATATAGTTTAAGACATCACATAAATTCTCTATACGCGTGCATTTTCCCCGGGCCATAAAAAGATTCTCCCCAGCTGTCAGGGATCCAGTAGCCCCGGGCCCCGGGCAGTTGCAGGGGTTGTCCATGGAATTTGCAGACTTAATTCCAAGGTTTTGTCCCCCCGGAGCAAACCAGATTGAACCAAGTTGTCCCCCGGACAGGTTCACTGGTGGGCGGGAAAAATTTTTTTTCCCTTTCCCGGGGAGGCAGAAAATTGTTTTTCGGCTGCGGGCCCGGTCATCTGGGATGAAGAGAAAAGGGGGGGGAATTTTATCTCGCTTTTACAAGGGGACCTCAATTTGGGCTTCTCTTTTTCCTCCAGGCTCCCGCTCCATCAGGGATCGATTTTTTACTGCCCGGGGCGGTTTTGATGCCGGGATGGGTCTCCCTTGCTGAAACAAGTTACTAAAATAGGGCAAGGAAAGTCCAGGGGGGAAAATTTTCTTCTGAGTTCCAGTGGGCACAATACTCAGGGGAAATGACCCGCTCTTAGGAGCCAGTTTTGTCAATTTTGTCGAAAAATTTAAAAAAGATGTTTGGCTCAGTATGATTCTCCTCCACCCTGGAGGCTGCTAGGCCTCGCTTTTTGCATTGATAGACATTTCGGGAAGACCGGGTAACTCCGCCCCCGTATACTCCCCCTATAGTAAAGCCCCTAATACGAGTTCCCCTGGTCTGTTCTGGGAGCCCATGCGTTGGGGGGGACACTTTTGTAGGGGGAATCGGCGGGCCCGCAAGATAGAAAGGTGTTCTTTTTGGGGGGAGAGAGGGACTTTGTTGGGGGGTGTCCATCCCGGGGCCTCTTTTGGAAAAGGATTAACCGGGGAGTGTGTATTTCGTCCCCAATTCCCTCTCAGTTCTCGTCCCTGCGGAGGTGGTTTTGGTCTAAACTGAGAGGATTTCTGTTTTTTTTTGTAGTGGGTCGGGGCTAATTGGTGGACCCGTTTCCCCAGGTGATGGTATGAAAGATGTTTTGGGCCAAAACCGGGGTTCCCTATAGTCTCTATGATTCTGACCTCTCGGTCGGGGTAGCTTGGTACAAGCTGTTCATAACATAGACTTGGGTTGGGGAATACATAAAAAGCAATTTGTCTTGTTATTGTTGGGGGGTCTACCTACTCCTATTGTGTTGGGATTTCCTTTTTTTGGCTAAAATAACCAGTGTTGATTGGCAATCCGAAAGAAAGCCAGTGGGGTGTTTTTTGCAGGAATAACTGCAGAGCAGGTATGGGTCGGTTGTGCCTGGGATTTTCCCTCCTTTTCTGGGGACTTTGGGGAGAGTTCTCAGGGGGGGTGTAAAGAGAAACCTCCTCATCGCGCATATACTGCTAAATAAAGTTGCTTCCTGATGCCTTTCTCGTACTTTCCCGGGGGCCGGGAAACGGATGACCCGGGTTTTCCTATTCCTCAGGGGGAGTTGAGTGTCAGCTGTATGTTTGAGCTTGGGGGGATTTTGGGGGGCTCAGGGGCCCCCCCGTGGGACTTCCAGGGACTGATTTTTCCGATCGCTAAGACTGAAGGTTGGGGGAACCGTTACAAGGGAGGCTGATAGGAGGAGATTTCTGGTCTAGATCGAAGGGAACGATCGGGTTTTGGTTGTTACCAGGAATAAAAAAACAAAAGTTTCCCCTGGGGGTTGGGTCCCGTTTTCATCGGGCCGTACAGGATCATTTCCAAATTTAACCCTTTGGGGCTTTCGTCTGGACCTCCCTCCACGTTAAAATTCATAATGTGTTTCACAAGTCATTACTTAAAAAGTATGTGGCACCATCAATACCGTCACCTCTACCCCCTCCTTCATGGTAGTCAATGATAATTTGAATTTCATGGTCAAAATCATTGACTCACTCTCAGTCGCCGACCCCCCTCTACTTAGTTCATTGGGGGGGGTAGGGTCCTGGGGAAAAGGACGGGGGCCCCGCATTGATGCTAACGAGATCGTTTGGTTTCGGACCTTTCACACACTTCCCGACAGCCTGGCATGAGGGCCGGGGGGCCCCGAGAAGGGGGGGACTGTCGGGGTGCTCGCCACGAAACTGCGTTTGCACATTCTGACTTTCCACAGCGAGCTGCTGTTTTTTTGTGTTTTAAATGAAGATTTAAATTTTTTACCTACTCTTTGCAAAAGACTGGGTCCACCTCGCCGGTGTTTTTGATTATGTTTCAATTAGTTTCCTTTATATTCCTGCCGTTGGGTTTTTAGGCCGGTGAAAGCATTCAGTATCTGCAAGGAGGGGTTCTGGATACTAAGCAAGAGTCCTTAGTTTTTTTTTACTTTTAGCTTATAGTTTATCTCTGAGATTAGGTTTTCCCTACTGTGTGTGGGTGTTGATTTGTAAGACTTTATTTCTTATTTCTGTTTTTTCTTGTATGTCTTTTCGTTCTTTACCGTTACCTTTTTCATTCCTTTGGTTGGGAATAGGGTCCTTTTAGGACTGATTACAGTTGGCGGGTTTAAAGGAAAGGGTTTACGTGGTGGCCGGGACCCTGACCTTTAAAGTCCTCCAGTAAGGGTTTTGTCAGGACCCCAGTTTGGGGTAGCATAGCCCCCGGTCACCTCTACCGGAGCAGCGTAAAAGGGTTCATATTGACCCCTGGCATTTAGGAAATTCTATTTTTCAATATCATGCCAGTTTTTAGTATGTTGCCCTTTTGAATGATTACTGACACACATTTATATTGTTATACAGCGTGACTTTTCCCCGGCCATACAAAAGATTCCCCGTGTCTGGCCCCGAGCCCAGCGGGCCCGGCAGTTGCAGGGTTGCCCATGGAATTTTGCACATTAAGCCCAAAGGGTTTTGTCCCCCCCGGAGAAACCAGATCTGAACCAAGGGTTGCTCTCCCGGACGGTTCACGGTGGGGGGACAAATTTTTTATTTTCCGGGGAGGCTGAAAATTGTATTTTCGGCTGGGGCCCCTCGGTCATTGGGAGTGAAGAGCAAGGTGGGAATTTTATTCGCTCTTCGGGGGGACCTCATTTTGGGCGTTCTCTATTCCCCAGGCCCCGACCCCAGTCATGGATCGTTTTTTTTACTCCCCGGGTCTGGTAATGTGACCGGTCGAGTCCCCTTGCTAAACAAAGTTCGAAAATACGGCAAGGAAACGTCCAGGGGAGGAAATTCTTCTGATTCCTGGGGGGCAAAAGATACTCAGGGGAATACCCACCTTTGGGAGCCATTTTTGTCGGGGTTGTTGACAAATTAAAAGATGTTTTGGGCCTCATAAAATTCCCCTCCATCACTGGGGGGTGATGGCCCTCCTTTTGCATTGATAACGACTTGGGGAAGCGCGAGGTAACCCGCCCCCCCTATGACTCCACCTACAGAAAAAGCCCCCTAATACTAGGTTCCCCGGGTCTGTTTGAGGACCCATGCTTTGGGAGGGACAAATTTTGTAGGAGGAATCGGGGTGCACCGCAAGACAAAAAGGTGTTTTTTTGCGGGAGGGGGACTTTTTTTTGGGGGGGTGTCCTCCCGGGCCTTTTGAGAAAAGGATTTAAACCTGGGGGTGTGTATTTCGTCCCAAATCCCTCTCAGTTTCTCGTGCCTGCGGAGGGGGTGATGGTACAGAAGAGAGGATTTCTGTTTTTCTTGAAGGGGTGGGGCTAATCTGGTGGACGCTGGTTTGCCCAGGTGCATGGTATGCAACTAGTGTATTGGCCAAAACCGGCCCTATAGTCTCAATTATTCTAGACCTCTGGGTCAAGGCTTGTACAAGCGTTCATAACATAGCTTCGGGGGGGGAATACATAAAGAGCATTGTCTTGTTAGTTTTGGGAGGGTTACCTACTCCTTTTGTGTTGGGATTCCCTTTGTTGGCTAACAAACCCCAGTGTTTTGATTGGCAATCCAAAAAAGAAAAGCCTTGGGGTTTTTTGCGGAATAACTCATGGCCGCCTCGTGCGGTTGGCCCTAGATTTTTGCCCCTTTTCGGGAGGACTTTGGGGAGATGTTCTCAAGGAGGGGTGTAAAGAGTTACTCCTCATGGCATATGACGCTCAATAAAGTTTTCCTGATCCCTTTATCTCTATTTTTCCCGGGGGGCCGGGAAAGACGGATGACCCGGTTCCTATTCCTCAGGGGGTTGTATGTCACTGTTGCTCTGACTTGGGGAGGTATTGGGGCCAGGGGGACCCCCCTGTGGGACTTCCCGGGGGGAGAGATAGTCCAGATCGAAAAGACTAAAGGTTACGGGAACCTTTTAAAAACGGATGCGAAGGAGGAGAGTTTCTGGTCTAGATTAAGGTGAACACTGGTTGGTTTGTCTACCAGGAATATAAAACGTAAAAGTTTCCTCCGGGGTTGGCCCCCAGATTCATGGGCCGACAGGTCAGTTCCAATTAATCCGTGGCATTTATCGGGGCCCTCCCTCCTACTTTTAAAAATTCATAATGTGTTTCACAAGTTTTACTTAAAAAGTAGGGGCACCATCAACCGTCACCTCTACCTCCCCCTTTCATGGTTCAATGATAACGGGAATTTCATGGGTCGAAAATCATTGATACGTCTCAGCGCCGATCCCCCATACTTATTTCATTGGGGGGGTAGGGTCCTGGGGAAAGGGGCGTGGGTCCCTGATCTGGCAAGCAGATCGTTTGGGGTTTTGGGTTTTCCACAACCCTTACCCGGACAAACCTGGTCATGAGGGTCCGGAGGCCCTGTAGAAGGGGGGGGGTACTGCCCATGGGTGCATCGCCACGAGATCGTCGCGATTGACATTTACTTTCACACTGACTGCTGTTTTTTTTTTTGGTAATGAGAGATTTAAATTTTCCTTCTTTGCTAAGACAGGTCCACCCCCCCGGGCTGCTTTGTTATTTCTAATTATTTCCCTTTATATTCCTCCACTGGTGTTAGACCCGGTGAAAGCATTCAGTAGTCTACAACTGGAGGGGTTCGAAATATTTAAAAGCAAAGAGCTTTTTATTTTTTTACTTTAAGCTTATGTTTACTCTGGACCTTAGGTGTTCCTATGTTGTGGTTTGTATGAAGACTTTTTTTACTTTTTTTTCTTGTCTTTCTTGTATGTCTTTCTGTTCTTTAACCCTTTCCCTGTTCATTCCTTTGGGGGAATCGGGGTCCTTTTAGGATAGTTTACAGTTGGCAGGGATGAAGAGACGGGTTTTTTCGCTGGGGGCCTGGCCCCTTGTACCTTTAAAGTACCTCCAGGTAGAGGGATTAGTCAGGACCCCAGTTTGGGTCACATGCCCCCGGGTCACCCTTACCCGGGAGACACGTAAGGGTTCAGTATTGCCCCCAGGACATTCTGTAGGTAATTCTATGTTACATAATTAGCGCTGTTTATGTATGTTCCCCCTTTATATAGATTACTGAATCACATATAATAATCGCTAACAGCTACAAAACCCCCACAAAATGTATCTAGGAGATCCCTGAAATGTCATTCCCCAAAGTGTTGGAAAGTGGGGGGGGCGGTACCAGACCAAAAGGCAAAACTAATATTCAAAGTGTCCTGCGTGACTAAAAAGCATTTCCCATTCATCCCCAGGTCTAATACGGACGAAGTTATGGGCCCCAGGGAAAATTCCATTTAGAGAAAATTTTGGCATCCCGATTCCCCCCACAACTCAGGGTTTAAAGCAAGGGATAACGGTTTCTAATAGTAACCTTATTAAGTTCCCAAAAGCTATGCGGGCCCTCAGAACCCCATCTTTCTTTTCACAAAGAAGATGGGGGCCCCTGGGGGAGTGAAAGGGGCGTATAAAGCCCTTGGCTAGATTTCGTCTATTTGTCCTTCAAGCTTTTATCGGGCCCCCCTAGGGGGAGATTTTCCAAAAAGGTATTTTGGCCCCGGGGCAAAATTTTAAAATTGGACAATCTATGGACTGAGGGGAGCTGTCAATTTCTTTTTGTCAATAAACCCCACATGTCCTGGTATCAGCTGGTATTCGGGGATGCAGGGTTTCCCTTTTAGGAACAGAGAAACCCAAAAACTCTTGACTCATCTGTTTCTGCGGAAAGTGTAATTCCTTTGGTCTCCATTTAAACGTAGATTCGCCCCTGCAGCCGGGTACCTGTTGTGAAGGGGACTTAAAATTGGTTCTGGAAAGGGCCCCCTGGTGGTTACAAGCGGCGGGATTTCCCAGTAAATTTTGTGGGATTGGGAATCAGGTGTTACTGCGGGTCTTATTTAAGGGAGTGCCTTCCCATCGGGTTCCCCGGGATCAATTGTTTGGCTCATCCTTGCCCTTTTTCCTTTGTACCCTGCTGTGTGTCCCCTGCTTTCCCTGCCAAAAAAGACATTTTTTCTTTTTTGTTTTTGTGCTTGTTTTTTGCATTTTGCCCGCATTTCTGGGGGCCTTCGGGGTCCCCCCCGGGGGCTTTTCCCCCTTCATTTAGTTCGCCACTGAGTTTTGAAATTTTTGCTTTTTCCAGTTTTTAGTAGCTCTTTTTTGTTTTTTTTACACCAAGAACAAATTTTTAGGTGGGGGTCGGTGTCTCATTTTTTTTGAAATTAGTAGATTTTGGTGCTTTTCGGGGTTTTTTGGATTGCGTAATGCCCTTCCATCCTTTTTTTTTTAGATAGTTTGGGCCCAACGTTTCTCATATTTTTTTTTGCTTGTCAGTATTTCTTTTGTCTAACCCGCCTTTACATGTTGGGGGGTTTTCTATTTTTTTTTTGGGGACTGCCCGGGGGGCAGAAGCTTTCTCTTTCTATCTTTAGGTATTTTATTTTCTCAGGCGTGACGGCGCTAGGCCAAGGGGAAACGCTCCACGGCTGGGGTGGTTACAGGGTACTGAAATCTCATAGATTCCAACTCTCTGGTGTATTGCCTTTTTCCCTGCATCCTCAGCTCCCAAAATCATAACAGTATCCCCGGCCAAAACTGAAATTTTTGGTATCACAGAAGGGAAAAATTTGTGAAAGAAAAAAAAAAGGGTTTTGACAGAGTTTTCAAGATATTTTTCGTTTGTTGTTTTTTTTTTCCCTCTGTATTTTGGGGGCGGGGGAGGTTTTTTTTTTTTTTTCTCTAAATGGAGTTTGCACAGTTGTCTGGCCGTGTGGATCAGCTGCCCTGGGTTCGGGTATTGTACCTATTTTGCGGTTCCCCGTTGTGGACCTGGTTTCCCATGCCAGATTTGTTTTTAGGGGATGGCTAAGTTTTAAAATTTCAAAAAAATTGAAAATTTTTTTTTTTTCCCCTTAAAATCTAAGCCCCGGGGGAAACGCGCGCAGCGGGTTAAAATTTGTCATTCTTCCTCGCGGCGATCCTCAGGTTTGGGGCTTTTTCCCTGAACCGGGGGATCCGTTTTGGTGAGTTGATGCTTTTTTTTCAGGCCTTGGGGTTATTGTACGGACCAATTCATGATCAAGCTAAAAAGCCTGTTGGCATTAAATCGGGGCTTGATGACTGAGTTATACGTCAAGTTTCCGCGGGGGGGCGCCCTGCCAAGGGAAGACGACGCTTGGCACCCTTTTTCGAGGGTCTTTCAGATAATGAAAAGGGAAATGTTATGGGGGGATTCCCTGTCCCTCGGTCTAAATGTTTCCCATGTCATTAGGTTAAATTACAGCTTTGCGTGAGGGGAGAATATGCGTGGTATAGTGTTGCCTTGGAACCAGCTTCGAACCCATGCAGTGTGATAGAGTGGTTTCTGGGGCACGCGTCATGGTTTTGAAGCGCAATGGGTTTTTTTTTCTACTGTGTGAGCCCTCATCTATTTCATCTGCCCAAGCGGGAAAACGTTTTGCCGCTCCTTGTTTGGTATGTTCAACTAAATTTTTTATTAACTGTTACCTTTATTGCCTCTGTCCTCATTTTCTGCCAGGCTTTTGTTTATTCGGGAGCAGCTATTAACTGATGAATTTTGATTTTTCAAAAAATTGCGGGTTTCCCTTTTACCCTACAGAAGCTAACCCCTCGGGGGGGCGATTTTACCCCCTTTTTCTGGAATAAACCCCAGTTTTCTACCAGGGATAAGGGGTTGAACCTGTCATCAGGAGAGCTGCAAATTTTTTGGGTTTTATAATCTGCTGCCTTATGGCTGGGTTCCCTTGGTTACAGTCTCATAAAACCGTTTTGGTTGGAAATCTGTGTCTGTAACCTTTTGGGGGTGCCCCGGTTAAACCCCAAACTCCGTTTTTTTTTTCCTCCCCCCGGCTCAGGATTTCCCGCTTTTTGATTGATTTTTCTGATGTGTTTTAGCGAAATAAATCGCAACTTTGCCCCCCCATAGGGGCAAACTGCCTATTGAATTTTGTGCCTGGTAGTAAAATTTCCCCAAAAGGGCGCCTTTTTAATTGTCTGTCCTGAACATGACGCTATGCGGCTTATTCAAAAGGGGTCATTTAAAAGGTTAATCAGACCTCCATTACCCTTAGGGCCCTTTTTTTTTTTGTGGCCCAAAAAAGGGTGGTTTATTAGGTGTGTATTTATTTCGCTTTTGAACAATATTACGTGAAATATCAATATCCGTTACCCCTTTTTTCTGACCTTTTTTCCAGGTGAAAACGCTACTTGGGTTTACCAACTTCCCCAGGGGGGCATATAACCTTATCGCATTTTAAACACGGGAGAATGGAAAACGGCATTTAACACCCCTGAGGGCTTTTTAGTACCTTTTGAGCCCCTTTGGCTCAAAATGCTCCTTCTGTCTTCCGTCCTTCTGAAAGACATTTTAGGGTTTTTTCCAATTTTTTTCGAAATTTTTTGGTAATTTCCGGTTATTGTTAAACCATTAATATTTCCCAAAAAAGGGTTCTAGTGGGGAATTGGGCCTCCGAGGCAGCTCTGATTTCAGGAACAAGCAATTTTTACTTTGCTCCTGTTAAAACGGCACCTGATTTTTTCTCTGCCTTTCAGGTGGGGGGTTTATGCCTCTAAAATTGGGGCATGCCTTTTTGTCCCAAAAGATCCAGGCCTCTAAAAAACCCTCGGCCTTTTTTCTCAAAATTTTCTCCTACTGAATAATTTGACGGGAATCGGGGTTATTGGCCTGAATGGTTTTTTAAAGTGGACTTTGGTGGGGGAGCCAAAATCAGGTGGTGGTCCTTACTGACCTAAAAGGGTTTATCGGCTGCCAAGGTTTAACCAACGGGGCCGGGGCCTTTTTTTTTTTCCACTTTTTAATTTTGTGGTTTCCTTTTTTCCTGGCCCAAAAATTTTTAAGGCGTCCCCTCGAGGGTTTCCTTCGGCCTCCGAGGTACTACCTTTTTGTATTTAAAAAAGGGGTATTCTTTCCGCCATTTCCCCCCCAATTTAGACTGGTCGGGGGGTGTCAGGGGAAGGCCCGGCGCTGCCTGTTGGGAAATTTTTTGTCCCACCGGGAAAAAAAGTTGATTCTGAATTCATTGTTTCCCTTGGGAGGGCACCGGAATTTTTGGACCAAGACTTGGTTTTTCGGGCCTTTTGGGGCCACCTGGCTCGGGGTCAGGGAATTTGTCACCTGCGGACTTGCTCTCCTCCAAGCCTTTCTCTCGCTCTAGTGGTTTTTGTGCATTCCTGTGCCCAAGAGACCGGACCCATACTCATGGGTTTCATTTTCCACCCCCCTTTTCAGAGAATGACCTCATCTGGGTGTTTTATGTTTTCCCAAGAAATCATCTTGTGCCATTTCCCCAAATTGCCTTCCCCCTAATTGGGGGCCTTTTTTCCTTCACACTGGTTGTTTACACGGATTCCTGAGAACATTGTGTTTACAAGGCCAGTTTGTTTCCAATTTTTGGGGGCCTTTTTTCTAAGTTGGGGTTAGTTGTCTTCTCCTCGGGATTATCCTCAACCAATGGTCAAAAAGAAAAAACCCAAAATTGGAGACTTTCTAAATGCTTTGTGTTGCGATCGAGTGGGTCTTTTTTTTGCCTTTGGCTGATTTGCTTTAAAAAGGGCACTTTCCCCTTTGATGTCCCATTTTTTAATTCTGGGGGTTTACCCTCATTTTTTTCAGGACCAAGGGTTCGCCCCCGGGGTTTTTTACCTGTTTTGAGCGAAACAGATTTGGGAAGGTTGGGGGTTTTTCCCCTCCAGGGAAAGGCCCCGGTTTGCTAACCCCGGGGCTGATGGCCTCGGGTTTTTAAAGGGGGGTTGGGCGGTTTTTTCAAAAAATATCTTTTAAAGGGGTTCCTAAATTTAAAACCGGGGTTATTGGGCCTTTAAGATCTGGATTCTTTCCTTTCTTTTTTTTTTCTTCTTTCCCATTTAAATCCCTAACGGTTCCCCCGTCCTTTTGAAGAGGTTTGTTGACCCCTGGGCCTACGCTTTTGGCCCCCTACCCGTTTGGGTTTGGGGAAATGGGTTTGTGGGTTTAGAAAATTGAATTCTCTTTTTTTTGAGGAAAAAACCCGTATTTTTAAGTGGGGGTTATGGGCAGAAGAAATTTTGGGGGTTTTCTTGGACATCATGCTGGGAGACTCACCGTGATCATAAACTCATCCGCCGCCCGGGTTCTAAGTGGGGGTTGGGGGACCCCCCTCGGGGGGGGTTCGTTTTAAGGGTTAAATTTATTTGGCAATGCCCCTCGGTGGTTCAACGGTAGGGCGCCATGAAGATTGGGGGTTTTGGGGAACAGGTTTACTGACGGGGCTTATTTAAGGGTCGCCTTCCCATCAGGTTCCGGGGATCAATTGTTCGGGGTCTAAACCCTTGATTCCTTTTTTCCTTTGTCCCTGGTGGCCGCCCCCTTAACAATAAGCATTTTTTTTTTTTTTTTTTGTCTTGATTTTTGTTTTTTCCTGCACTTCTTGGGGGTTTTCAGGCCCCCCGGGGGGGTTTTTCCCTCTCATTTATTCACCACTGATGTTTTAATTTTTTTTTTTTCCGTTTTTTCAGGGGCTGTTTTGATTTGTTACACCAGAGAAAAAAATTTAGGGGGTAGAGGTCGTGTGATCTCAGGTGTTTTTGAAATTAGTAGAGTTGTGCTTTTCAGGGTTTTTTGGGATTGCAGTAAGTGCCCTTCCTATCCTTTTCTATTTAGATAGTTTGGGCCCCAACGTTTGCTCATACTATTTTCTGTCTGTGTCAGTATTTCTTCTTGTCTAACCGCCATTACATTGTTTGGGGGCTTTCTATGTTCTTTGGGATCGCTCCGGGCAGATAGCTTTCCTCTTTCTATCTTTAGGTATAGTTAGTTTCTCAGGCTGTGATGAGGCGTCTAGGACCAACGTAGGAACGCTCCAACGCTGTGGTGGTTAGTCAGGGTACTGCAATCTCATAGATTCCAACTGCTCTGGTGTATTGCCTTTTTTACCTGCACTCCTCAGCACCAAATCATAACAGTAGCCCTAGAAAATGGGAAAGTGGGGAGAAAGATAAGCATAAAAGACATTTTTCTCCTGATGATCTTTACCCATAAGGACCCTCAAAGGCTCTGTTTCCTGATCCACTGGTCCAGAGGTCAGTAGGGAGCCATCCACAGTCTCCATCTGTACTGGAGTAGCCTTCTTCACTGAACGTCCCCTGTTTTCAGAGCAAAGGAGATATCCATAAAATTTCCACTTGCTCCTGAGTCGATTATAGCAGAGCTAGACACCCAGACTGAGTCAACCCGAGTTTGATGGAAAGGAAGCAATGAGAATTGTTTCTTTTACAAACTCGCGGGGACACCGCTGAGGAAACTTGAAAAATTGCAGCGTTTATACCGTCATCGTCCCCAAACTAACAGAGTTTAAGTCCGAGAAATCAAGATCTTTTGCAGCAGATCTCTCTGGAGCCTGAGGCTCGGACATGACAGAGCTCCTCTCGCAACACTCACAGTGAATGACTGCTGCAGTAGTCTTACGAGAACGGCTGGGCAGTTTATAATGAATGCCCTGACTTACCACAGTAAAAACATAGATTTTCCTTTATACGATGTTCTTTGCGTGCATCACTAACCCTCTTTGTAAAGAGTCCACCTGCATGGGTTCAGGTTCTGGTTCCCTTGTGATCCTACTCAAAGGTTCCTTAGCTGAGGAGGGGGGTAGTAAAAGATTAGTGCGATTTTTTCGAACCATCTCTCTTGCCTGCGTTCAGTCAGACGAGTATCAATACGGATGCAGTAGTTAATAAAGTCACCTAACGCAGTGGGAGGGGCGGCACGAGCAAGTTCATCCTTAATCAGTGGAGACAACCCTTCCGAAAAATAATTTTTTGGCGGAAAATGTCCCCAAGTGGTATCAAGAGCCCTCTCCTGAAATCCAGGGCATATTCGGCTACTGAACGCTTACCTTGGCGCAAAGTTAACATGGCTGCTTCAGCTGTTGCACCTCGATTGGGTCATCAAACACCTGCCCATGGCTGAAATAAAAGCATCAAGGTGATTCAAAACAATCATCCTCAGTCTCAAGCAGAGGGTTTTTCCCACATCAAAGCCTATTGGTAAGCAACATGATTATAGTAAGCACTTTGGATCGTTCAGTGGGAAATTGTGAAGCATGTGCAGAGAAAAATAGATTGCATTGATTAATAAATCCCCTGAATTTCTCACGTTCACCGCCAAAACGAAAAGGAGGTAACTTGGGGATCCCAGAACTCGGGGTTATGGCAGGAGCCTGGACTCGTTCCTCTAGAGCCCATATGTCAAAGTCAAGGCCGCGGGCCAGATCCGGCCCGCAAATTGATTATCTATGGCCCCCTGGCAGGCGGGGCCCTGAGCAGGCGGGGGGGCCCACTCGCAGTCTGGCACCCCCGCGCCCTTTAGCGGGGGAGAGCGTGTCAGCGCCCCACTGGGCCCCCCCCCGCCTGCTCAGGGCCCCGGCAGCAGCTGGCAACAATACTTACCCTCTCCCATGCCTCTGCTGCCGCAGCTCCGGGCTCCAGGGGCGCCGGCGCTTCCTCTCACAGCCGGCCGCTGAATGACGTCATCATTCAGCGGCCGGCTGTGGCACAGAGCGCGGGGACGCTGAACAGGTAAGACGTCTCTGTGTGTGTGTCTCTGTGTGTGTATGTAGTGCGGTGCTTTGTGTGTGTATGCGTGTGTGTATGTATGTATGTGAGAGAGTGCTTGTGTGCTGTCTGTGTGTGATGATGGCAGGCATTGCTGATAATGGGGAGGCAATGATGATGATAATGGGGAGTCTTTCCACAGCGCCCTTTCCTGAGCTGTAACAGTGCAGAACGTAGTACAGCCAGAGGAGAGCTCCATATTTTGTATGGAGCATTATATGGGGACCAGTATCCTGTATGGAGCATTATATGGGGACCAGTATCTGTATGGAGCATTATATGGGGACCAGTATTCTGTATGGAGCATTATATTGGGTCCAGTATCCTGTATGGAGCATTATATTGGGTCCAGTATTCTGTATAGAGCATTATATGGGGGGTGACATCCTGCATGGGTATTATATGGGTGATGAGGGGGAGACTGTGGTGCCCATAATATTGTATGGAGGACTGTACTGTCCAGTCTGTTCTGTGCGCTGTGAGGATTTGGCGGTTTTTGAGCTATTGTACAATTTACAATAGATATCACTCATGTAATGGAAGAAGAGAAGTATTTGGCATTGTACTGTACCCATATTTCTCTGCTGTATCTGTGCATCATGAATCGTGGTCTGTGTTAAAGGGGCCCACTGAGGCTCTTTCGCCCGGGGCCCATAAAAACCTGGAGCTGGCCCTGGCACCAACACTACATTTCCCACAATGCACCGGTAGCAGGGCTGGCGTCAGTCCGGCCCTCGCTTGTAGCAAATTTTTTTTTTGGCCCTCGGTGTGTTTGACTTTGACATCCCTGCTCTAGAGCCTCAATCCTGGCTCGTAATTCCTGGGTAGTTTGTCCAAACACTTGCAAATTATGATTAGTGAGGTCCTGTAGGCTTGCAAAACGGGTCTTTAAAGCCTGTATATCTGCATGGATTGAATCAGTCATTCCGCAAAGCTCCTTTATACGGGCCTCCATCTTCCAGATCTTTTAAGGCAGAAGTGCTGGAAGGAGAAGAGGAAAGGAGAAAAAAAATAAAATAAAATAATAGTGTTTACCTGTGGTAACACTCCAGAGTAAAATTTAAGGGAATGCGCTCACCTGGAATGGTTGTGAGAAGTCACAACCACTGTCATCACAGAAGGTATTAAACGGACATCTGATATCCACAGTCACAGCAGACACGGCTTTCCCAGACCCAGCAGACACTAAACATTGGCTCCTGAATCTTGTCATGTATAGTGTACAGTTCCTATAGCGTCTTGTGCTTGGGTGCGAGGAAAACACATGAGACACAGGTTGATATGAAATGACTTGTATTACTTCATACAAGCATGCTGAAAAGGTCACACAGTTTGCAGGAACAGAGGCAGGAGACACAGCAGGCCAGAGTAACTTCAAGCTCTACAATAACTCTCCAAAGCAGGTTCAGGATCTCTTCTCTGTACCGTAATTCCTCTGCAAACATGGATTCACCAAACAGCAGGTTTCCAGAGTCCAAAAGTGTTCCAAGCTTCCTCAGTAGGAAATAGCTGGAGTACAAAGTCCAAGGTTTCCAGGAGTCAGGTCACAGGCTGACTAAGGCTTGATTCAGGAGCACTGATTGTTCAGCTGAGGCTGCTTAAGAAGCAAGAGGGAGAGAATCAGGGCGGAACATGAAAACTGGAAACTCCATATTAACTGAGGGCAAGAGCTGCAGAAAGACAGAAAGCAAAATGGCCGACGGAAAACGGAGTTTCAAGGAACATGTCAAAAGAGACAAAGAACCTTACATTCACATTCGTTTTTATTTTTTAATGTGGAACCTCGAGACCGCGGTCCGGGGGGCTCCGAAGGGGGCGTAACTAGTGAGCCCCGGGTACCCGTAGTAAGGCCCCTCGAACAGGACCAGAATGGAATACCCGGAGGACACAGGTGCTACCTCCAGTTAGACCCCGGACACGTGGCAGCTGTCCCAGAGGGACCAAAAGGGTAACAGGTATTTACAGAGTCCGTGGAGGGTTCTTGACAGAGAAGGGTAAGGTCCTGGTCCAGAACGGATGGTAGTAGGCTGGCTCCAGTGACCTTGTCACGGTCCACGGGTACGGATGGCTGATGGCGGAACGGGATGACACTTGTGCCAGTAATAGCCGAGATAGTCCAGGTTAGCCAGATACGGGTTAGCAAGGATCTGAGGAGACAAACAGTATCAGCGAAGCACAGAGACTGCAGACGCAGCGCAGACAGATCAGGAACAGAACCGGATGTAGCAATGATAGAACACGTTGCTCCGGCACTCCCCTAATGGTGGAGTGACCAGATATAGTACTGAGTGCGCAGCCATTGGTTAATTAGCTATTTCAAAAAATGCACGCTGCCCCTTTAAGAGAGACGGTGGGCACAGCCTCGCGTCCTAAGCAGACTAACTGGAGGCCTGCCAGCAGCGTGCCAGGAAGTGGAGGAGGACACAGGACGCCTAGGAGTAGATGGGACAGGAGACCCCAGCCCGCGTGCAGACTACTGCAGGGGGACAGCTAGAGGAACAGGTGAGTGAGCAGAACGGAGTGCAGAGCCAGCGCTGGGACCGAGTGTAACAGTATCCCCCTCTTTACTCCCCCTCTTTTTCAAGCCTGCGTGAAATCTTTTAAGAAGAAGAGGAGCCTGGATGTTCTCTTTAGGCTCCCAAGACCTCTCCTCAGGACCAAAACCTTTCCAGTCCACCAGGTAATAGATCCTACCTCTTACTCTCTTAGAGGCCAAGATCTGTTTTACCTCAAAAACATCATCCTCAGAGACCGGATCAGGAGTGGTACCCGGGTCCTTAAAGAAGGAGCTCAACACTACTGGTTTGAGGAGGGAAACATGAAAGGAGTTAGGTACTCGTAGAGAATTAGGCAATTTCAGTTTATAAGAGACCGGGTTGATTTGTCTCAAGACTTCAAAGGGACCAATGAAACGGGGACCCAATTTGTACGATGGTAACTTCAGACGGATGTACTTGGAGGAGAGCCATACCTTGTCTCCTGGACGAAAGATGGGAGCCTCCAAACGTCTTTTGTCCGCATGCGTTTTCATACGTTGAGAAGCTTTCTCCAAAGCCGACCTGGTCTCTCTCCAAATGTCCGAGAAATTCTTAGACAAGGTATCGACTGCCGGAACATCAGACAATCCTGAAACAGGAAGAGGAATTCCGGGTTGCAGTCCAAACACAATCTGAAAGGGAGACTTTCCAGAAGATTCACTTACTTGGTTGTTGTAGGAGAATTCCGCCCAGGGCAGTAATTCTACCCAGTCATTATGATGAGCGTTGACGAAGTGACGCAGGTATCCAGCCAGGATTTGATTGATCCTCTCCACTTGCCCATTAGACTGGGGATGATATGCAGAAGAAAAATCTAGTTCAATTTTTACCATTTTACAGAGTCCTCTCCAGAACTTAGAGGTGAACTGGACGCCCCTGTCGGACACGATGTGGAGAGGAAATCCATGTAGACGGAAGATGTGCTGAATGAAGTGAGTGGCCAGTTCTGGAGCAGACGGGAGGCCAGATAGTGGAACAAAGTGGGCCATTTTAGAGAAGCGGTCCACCACAACCCAAACCACTGAGCAGCCAGAAGAAATGGGAAGATCCGTGATGAAATCCATCGCGATGTGCTGCCAGGGAGCGGACGGAATCGGAAGAGGCAGAAGACTGCCGGCTGGTAGATGTTTAACAGTTTTGTTACGGGCACATGAAGGACAGGCTGCGACGAACTCCTGGATATCCTTGCCCATGGTAGGCCACCAGTAATAACGGGAGATGAGTTGCTGCGTCTTTCTCTGACCAGCATGGCCAGCCAACTTAGAAGAATGACCCCAGCGCAGAACACGACTACGATCAGAAGCGGACACGAAAGTCTTCCCAGGAGGAAGCCGGGCCAGATCAGTGGAGGCAACAGAGACAAACTTAGAAGGTTCAATAATGTGCTGAGGTTCCTCCTCCAGTTCAGGAGGCAAGAAGGCTCTAGAGTAGTGTTGAGCGATACTGCTCGATATCTAAAAATATCGGATCGGAATGGTATCGCCGATATCACTAAATATTGTCGATATCCGATTCCGATACCGGAAGTCCCATGTAAGTCTATGGGAACCAAATATCGACATTAAAAAAAACCATTCTTGCCTTGTTGGTTAATTGTACATGAAGGAAAACAACAAAGACTAATGTAGAATGTATTGGGGGAGGTTGAGGAGACAATAAAGGCATACATGTTTAACCCAATGCATTGGAATAGCATTAATATATTTTTTTTTGGAAATACGTTTGGATTGACTAACAAATTGACAATGTTGTTAACCTTTTTTCTATTTTGGCAAATATGTATGTTTCACAACTTCCATGCTCTTCACCTTTTTAACTTTTGCCAGTGCCACACTTTCTCCTTCATAATCTTCAGCAGCAGCATCATCTTTCTCATCAAATTATTCTTCATCTTCACCTTCTTAATCTTCTTCTTAAACTTCTTGCTATTCATGTTTTTGTTTACATTACTCATATTGTTATTATTAAACCAATTAATCTTCTTCATATTCAAATTCTTCATCTTCTTCCTCTTCATCTTCTTCATCATATTCTTATTTGTGACAGAGATTCCTGTACTTGTAATCTGTAAAAGTATGAATTGTTCATCCTTCCGTTCTTGCTGTCACAAAAGATTTAAATTACAACAGTATTTGTCCGTGTTCAGTTTAGCCTGCAGCAGCAGGCATTTTCCAGGGGCACCACGAGGAGGAACGGACTCACCCCCATACACTGCTTAGTCTTCTTCTGCTTAGAATTTAGAGCATATATTTTGCTCTTCATTTTGGTCTTATACTTCATGTTCTTCTGCTTTTTGATCTTCTGCTTATTGTTCTTCTGTCTCTTGTTCTGTATCTTGTAGTTTGTCTTAACCTTCTTTGTCCTGTTGGTGATCTTCTTCTGGGTAATCTTTTATTTTTTCTTTGTGATGGTGTTCAGGCTGGTTGGCTTCATGCTCGTCGTCCTTGTTGTCGTCATCTTCTTCTGGTGGTCTTTAAGGTCGTCTAATTTCCGAGAACCAGCTGACGTTACTGGAACCCTGACGGGTATCAGATGGAGCAAGAGACAATGGAAGTAACGAGGACCAGCTGACTGTGCTGGAACCCGGAGGGGCAGCAGAAGGAAAAGAGGCAATGTCACAACCGAGTACCAGCTGACGTTACTGTGACACGGTTACTAAGCAGGAGGTACCTGTGCTCCAAAGCACTACCAAGGACCAGCAGACGTTGGTGGAACTGGATACGGAGATGGAGGCACCTAGGCCAAAGGCACTGGGGAGAACCAGTTGACGGTACTGGACCCCGGACGGGTAGCAGAAGGAAAAGAGGCAATGTCACAACCGAGTACCAGCTGACGTTACTGTGACAAGGTTACTAAGCAGGAGGTACCTGTGCTCCAAAGCACTACCAAGGACCAGCAGACGTTGGTGGAACTCGGATACGGAGATGGAGGCACCTAGGCCAAAGGCACTGGGGAGAACCAGTTGACGGTACTGGACCCCGGACGGGTAGCAGAAGGAAAAGAGGCAATGTCACAACCGAGTACCAGCTGACGTTACTGTGACACGGTTACTAAGCAGGAGGTACCTGTGCTCCAAAGCACTACCAAGGACCAGCAGACGTTGGTGGAACTCGGATACGGAGATGGAGGCACCTAGGCCAAAGGCACTGGGGAGAACCAGTTGACGGTACTGGACCCCGGACGGGTAGCAGAAGGAAAAGAGGCAATGTCACAACCGAGTACCAGCTGACGTTACTGTGACACGGTTACTAAGCAGGAGGTACCTGTGCTCCAAAGCACTACCAAGGACCAGCAGACGTTGGTGGAACTCGGATACGGAGATGGAGGCACCTAGGCCAAAGGCACTGGGGAGAACCAGTTGACGGTACTGGACCCCGGACGGGTAGCAGAACGCACCCATGAAAATGTAAGTTGACAGGACGCAAGCCGTCCGCAGTTACCGAATCACACAGTGCTACAGTGGGTGCTTGTCCTATTGTCACAATGGAAACAGCCTTTATTTACATATCCCACAGCACACATAGGAATCACCTAAACTGCAGGCACCATAGAGTCGGCTAACCCGAATGCAACACGACAGCACAACTTATTGGAGGATAATTGACGTTCACACTGCCAGGAAACAGCTGTCGTGCTGTAACCAGGCTGGCCAGGAGTCAGTACCCCTGCCAATTACTTACGAGCAACAAATGGCAGTGTTGTAGCCCAGGAGTAGAGTTCAGGTGGTAGAAAGATGAACATAACAGGAGACATGGAAAACGTTGCCAAACAGTTATTTAATCTTAAAATGGACAGGCAAATTCAGGTGATATCCATGCCTTGTTCATTTTCAGAAAAGTAAGCCGGTCTACATTCTCTGAGGATAGTCGCATGCGACGGTCTGTTACTACACCACCTGCAGCACTAAAGACACGCTCAGATAATACACTGGCAGCAGGGCAAGCCAGCACCTCCAATGCATACTGGCTAAGCTCTGGCCATGTATCCAACTTAGAGACCCAAAATGTGAAAGGGGAAGAGGCATCTGGGATTACACTTAGAGGGAAAGCCAAGTAGTCTGTCACCATCTTACGGAAACGTTTCTTCCTGGTGACTGGAGCCGTCTCGGATGGTGTAGACCTTGCTGGCGCTGTCACAAAACTTCGCCACATTTGTAACATACAGCTCTTGCCCTGTGCAGAGGCGCTGCTTCTGCTCCCTCTTGTTGTAGAGGTGTCTACACTGCCTCGACGCACAGAGCTGCTTTGTAAAGCAGTAGCAGCAGCAGCAGCTCTCTCGGCTGGAATGTACAACAGTATGGATTGCACCAGTGTGTCTTGGTACTCCTGCATTTTACGGTCCCGGTTCACCGGTGTGATGAGGGTTTGTAAGTTGTCCCGGTAGCGAGGGTCTAGGAGGGTGTACACCCAATAATCTGACGTGGTGAGAATGTGGGCGATGCGGCGGTCGTTTCTCAGGCACTGAAGCATGAAATCAACCATGTGCTGCAGACTCCCAACTGGCCAACAAAGGCTGTCCTCTGGAAGAGGCGTCATCTCTGCCTGCTGTGCATCACCCCACCCTCGCTCTACATACTGATTAGAGCGTTGTGTACCTCCCTCTGTAGGGATTTCTTCCTCCTCCATTGACTCCCCCTCCTCATCCTCCTCACAAAGTGAGCCCTGCCCAGCCCTTTGTGAGGAACCACGTTGCGCTGACTGTCCTGAAGGTAATTGAATTTGTGACACCTCATCCTCCACCTCTTCCAAAACCTCTTCCTTTAGTGCTTTCAGTGATTTCTGAAGCAGGCAGATAAGGGGGACAGTCATGCTGACTAGTGCATCATCTGCACTCGCCATCCGCGTTGAGACATCAAACGCACGCAAAACGTCGCAGATGTCCTTCATAGAGGCCCACTCAGTAGTGGTGAAGTGTGAACGCCGCAAATTGCG
This sequence comes from Oophaga sylvatica, assembly GCA_033576555.1. Taxonomy (NCBI): domain Eukaryota; kingdom Metazoa; phylum Chordata; class Amphibia; order Anura; family Dendrobatidae; genus Oophaga; species Oophaga sylvatica. The sequence continues at coordinate 23,702 of JARQOD010008569.1, forward strand.
AGTTGATTGCGCCTGTTGCAGCTGATACTCCATTACTGCTGGCTGCTGCTCACACAACCGCTCCAACATATGTAACGTGGAATTCCACCTGGTGGGTACGTCACATATGATGCGATGTTCAGGAAGGTGAAATCTGACTTGCAGAGCTGCAATGCGCGATCTGGCCATGCTGGAACGTCGCAAGTGAGCGCACTCTAGGCGGACCTTGTGCAGCAGTGCATCAAGATCCGGATAGTCCCTCAAAAAACTCTGCACAACCAAGTTGAGCACATGTGCCAGACATGGTATGTGAGTGAGGTTGCCAAGGCCCAGAGCTGCCACCAGATTTCGGCCATTGTCACACACTACCAAGCCTGGCTGGAGATTAGCTGACAAAAACCACACGTCGCTCTCCTGCTTGATGGCATCCCAGAGCTCCTGCGCTGTGTGGCTTCGATTCCCCATGGAAATTAATTTCAGGACGGCCTGTTGACGTTTGGCCACGGCTGTGCTCATATCGGTCGCAACAGGTAAGCGTTCACGGGTCCATGTGGAGGTATACCGTGACGGCTCGTGCACCGATGATTCTGAGGAACTGGAGTAGGAGGAGGAATCAATGTGTACAGACTGGATTCCTGCAATCCTTGGAGTTGGCAGAACACGTACAGCGCCACTGGCAAGATCTGTACCCGGCTCCACAACATTGACCCAATGGGCAGTGAGGGAAAGGTATCGTCCCTGGCCATGGGTACTGGTCCACGCATCGGTGGTCAGGTGGACCCTGCTACTGACGGCGTTTAGTAGCGCATGTTTAATGTTTCCCTCGACATGTTTTTGCAGAGCAGGGACGGCTTGCCTGCTGAAATAAAATCGGCTTGGCACATTATATTGTGGGACTGCCAATGCCATAAAGTTCCTGAAACTGTCAGTCTCCACCAGCCTGAATGACAGCATTTCAAGGGACAGGAGTTTTGCAATGCCAGCATTCAGAGCCTGTGCTCGTGCATGGTTTGCCGAGTATGGCCGTCTTTTATCCCATACCTGTGGTACCGATGGCTGTTTTGTGGTCTGGGAGTGTGACGATGACTGTGAACTTGCTGCTGTGGGTGGAATAACAGTTTGTCTATGGACAACAGTGACCGAGGTTCTTCCATGGAGATCCTGTGAGGAAGCCGAACCAGGTGTGTGTGAGCTGGAGGTAGAGGCTCCAACACGACCTGAAGATGTAGGTGCTGCTGTAGGTTGGCCTACATCTCCAGTGTGTCTTTGTAACTCAGCTACGTGCTTTGTCCATACATGTTTCCACATATTTGTGGATATTCAGGTTACTGATATTTTTACCTCTTTTAACTTTTTGCTTACACAGCTTGCATTGAACATAGCAAATATCATCTACAAGTCTGTCAAAAAAGGACCACGCAGTGCAAGTCATGGGAGCGCCAATTTTGACATTTCTAAGAGAACTGCTCCCAACAGGTGCCAAACTGGAGGCTACAGGCAAGCGAGTCTGCAGCCTACCTCTCCCTCCTCTTTGTACCGTTGGGACAATCTCTTCCTCAGAGCTGCTCCCACCACCTTCCTGTTGCTCACGCCATGTTGGGTCTCGGACTTCATCATCTCCACTACCCTCTTCCAACACCTGCTGCTGTTGGATGGTCTGGGCAGCACCATGCTCCACAAAACCTGGCACCTGAGTCTCATCATCATCATAAGATGCGTTCTGCGGTGTGCTGTCCATCGGCACTGGCTCACCCGCCTCTTCAGATTGAGAGAGACACAGCTGTTGCGCATCACTGCATACTCCCTCTTCTTCAAATTGCAGAATGCTGCTTGCCTGTGCCCGTGTTTGCGAGCCAACAGATTCTGAGAACAGAAGCAGAGACTCAGCTGGCTCCTGTACAGAACTCTCTGACTGCCTGGGCAATTTGACAGGCGGTGAACAGACAGATGGTTGCTCAACAGTGTTGTGTTCCTGAGAGGAGGTGGAAGGAATTGAAGTCGATGCATTGGCTGCCATCCAACCAACAACGGCTTCAATTTGTTCTTCCCGCAGCAGGGGGGCACGCCGAGCTCTTACCAAAGTGCGCATAAAGGAACGCTCATGGGTAAAACTGGTGGATGCTGTGTCACTGAGGGCGGCAGCAGCCACAGAATCCCCACGTCCTCTCCCTGCTGAAACTCCACGGCCACGACCACGTGCCTTACTCCCTGCCTTCTTCATCTTGGTAGATTGATAAAGAAAGTCAGAAAAGTTATAAGGCCTAAGTGTGGTTATTACGCAGAGACTGAAGTGAACACTGAAACACAACTGTTCACAATCTGTGAAAGGCTACTCCTTTGTCTACTTCTATAGTGTTTGCAACCAATGTATTGGATACGGATGGAAGCGCGTCACACTAATAGATTATATTTATTTTAAATGGAATGGAGCAGAACCAATTGGAGATAAATGAAAAGGATGAGGCACTGAGACACGCTCAGCAGAGTACAAGCAGCAGTGCTTGAACAAGTAACTGGAGCGTGATGTGCACTCAAAAAATAAAAAACACAGACTGAAGTGAACACTGAAACACAACTGTTCACAATCTGTGAAAGGCTACTCCTTTGTCTACTTCTATAGTGTTTGCAACCAATGTATTGGATACGGATGGAAGCGCGTCACACTAATAGATTATATTTATTTTAAATGGAATGGAGCAGAACCAATTGGAGAGAAATTAAAAGGATGAGGCACTGAGACACGCTCAGCAGAGTACAAGCAGCAGTGCTTGAACAAGTAACTGGAGCGTGATGTGCACTCAAAAAATAAAAAACACAGACTGAAGTGAACACTGAAACACAACTGTTCACAATCTGTGAAAGGCTACTCCTTTGTCTACTTCTATAGTGTTTGCAACCAATGTATTGGATACGGATGGAAGCGCGTCACACTAATAGATTATATTTATTTTAAATGGAATGGAGCAGAACCAATTGGAGAGAAATGAAAAGGATGAGGCACTGAGACACGCTCAGCAGAGTACAAGCAGCAGTGCTTGAACAAGTAACTGGAGCGTGATGTGCACTCAAAAAATAAAAAACACAGACTGAAGTGAACACTGAAACACAACTGTTCACAATCTGTGAAAGGCTACTCCTTTGTCTACTTCTATAGTGTTTGCAACCAATGTATTGGATACGGATGGAAGCGCGTCACACTAATAGTTAAATTGCATGGAGCAGCAAGAATTACATTGAAGAAAAAAAAAAGAGTCTGTGAGTGACACGTGCAGATGCCTACAGACAGCGTTGCATGCAGAGCAAACTGCAGCGTCACCTGCACTCACACACACCTTGCAGAGCTGTTAAAACAACACTGCAGGCAAAAGGAAGCTTTACACAGCGGTTGGTGCTAGCCTGCCTACAGCACAGTACACTAAATCGCAATGTCTAACTGTCCCTCAGAGTCAGCACAGCAGCGTTCTGTCCCTTACTGAATTCACAGCACAGTGACGCTAAAATGGCGGCGGCGCCTTTTATAGTGCATTCTGACATCATTTCAGCAGCCAATCACAGCCATGCCATTAGTTAAGATGACCGCAGCATTACAGGATGTGCCCACACTTCTTAGGATTCCTCATTGGCTGACTAAAATCACATTGCCTCTCAAAGAATTATGGGAACTTCCGATTCCGGTATACGATATATGGAAAATATCGGAACAAAGTATCGAAAGGCCGAAACAGCTAATATCGGTCGATACCCGATACTTGCGGTATCGTATCGCTCAACACTACTCTAGAGAGTGCGTCTGCCTTGATGTTCTTGTCAGCTGGACGGAAATGAAGTACAAAATTGAAACGGGCAAAAAATAATGCCCAACGGGCCTGACGGGGATTCAGTCTTAAAGCAGATTGGAGATAGGCAAGGTTTTTATGGTCGGTGAATATGATTACCTGGTGATGAGCTCCTTCAAGAAGATGTCTCCATTCTTGCAGAGCCAATTTGATGGCCAACAATTCGCGATCACCGACAGAGTAGTTCCTTTCTGCAGGAGAAAAAACCTTGGAAAAAAAACCACACGAGATCATCCGCCCGGTAGACGACTTCTGGGTCAGAACTGCTCCTGCACCTATGGAAGAAGCGTCAACTTCAAGAAAAAATTGCTCACTTGAATTAGGACGATGGAGAACGGGTGCGGAAGCGAAGGCTTTTTTGAGAGAAACAAAGGCCTCTTCTGCCTCGGAGGACCATTCCTTAGAGTTTACACCTTTCCGGGTTAAGGCTGTGATTGGAGCCACTCGGGTGGAAAAGTGTGGAATAAATTGCCGATAGTAATTGGCGAACCCGAGGAACCTTTGTATGGCTTTTAGCCCAGACGGACGAGGCCAGTTGAGAACTGCAGACAACTTCTCCGGATCCATCTTCAATCCTGTGGAAGATACAATGTACCCAAGGAAAGGCAAAGAAGACTGCTCAAAGAGGCATTTCTCATATTTGGCATATAGCCTGTTCTCTCTCATTCTTTGTAAGACCAGGCGTACTTGCCTCCGGTGTGACGTCAAGTCAGCAGAAAAAATCAAAATATCGTCCAGGTAAACCACAACACAAGTATAGAGCAAGTCCCTGAAAATGTCATTAACAAATTCCTGAAAAACCGCAGGTGCATTGCTTAGGACGAATGGCATTACCAGGTATTCATAGTGGCCGTCACGGGTGTTGAAGGCTGTTTTTCATTCGTCCCCCTCTCTGACTCGGATCAGGTTGTAGGCCCCTCTGAGGTCCAATTTGGTGAAGATCTTGGCCCCTCGGAGACGATCAAACAGCTCTGAAATAAGAGGTAATGGATACCTGTTTTTTACCATGATTTGATTTAGACCCCGATAGTCAATGCAGGGCCGCAAGGATCCATCCTTTTTCTTCACAAAGAAGAATCCAGCTCCTGCCGGTGACGATGACTTTCGGATAAATCCTCTAGCCAGATTCTCTTGGATGTAGTCCGACATGGCCTGAGTCTCTGCCTGTGAAAGAGGATAAACTCTCCCGCGAGTAGGAGATGCTCCAGGAAGAAGCTCTATCTGACAGTCATACGATGTAAGATTCTTTGTCTCTTTTGACATGTTCCTTGAAACTCAGTTTTCCGTCGGCCATTTTGCTTTCTGTCTTGCTGCAGCTATCTTGCCCTCAGTTAATATGGAGTTTCCAGCTTTCATGTTCCCGCCCTGATTCTCTCCCTCTTGCTTCTTAAGCAGCCTCAGCTGAGCAATCAGTGCTTCTGAATCAAGCCTCAGTCAGCCTGTGACCTGACTCCTGGAAACCTTGGACTTTGTACTCCAGCTTTTTCCTACTGAGGAACTTTGGAACACTTATGGACTCTGGAAACCTGCTGTTTGGTGAATCCATGTTTGCAGAGGAATTACGGTACAGAGAAGAGATCCTGAACCTGCTTTGGAGAGTTATTGTAGAGCTTGAAGTTACTCTGGCCTGCTGTGTCTCCTGCCTCTGTTCCTGCAAACTGTGTGACCTTTTCTGCATGCTTGTATGAAGTAATACAAGTCATTTCATATCAACCTGTGTCTCATGTGTTTTCCTCGCACCCAAGCACAAGACGCTATAGGAACTGTACATCATACTTGACAAGATTCAGAAGCCAATGTTTAGTGTCTGCTGGGTCTGGGAAAGCCGTGTCTGCTGTGACTGTGGATATCAGATGTCCGTTTAATACCTTCTGTGATGACAGTGGTTGTGACTTCTCACAACCATTCCAGGTGAGCGCATTCCCTTAATTTTACTCTGGAGTGTTACCACAGGTAAACACTATTGTTTTTTTTGTTTTTTTTTCCCTTTCCTCTTCTCCTTCCAGCACTTCTGCCTTAAAAGATCTGGAAGATGGAGGCCCGCCTAAAGGAGCTTTGCGGAGTGACTGATACAATCCTTGCAGATATACAGACTATAAAGACCCGTTTTGCAAGCCTACAGGACCTCACTAATCATAATTTGCAAGTGTTTGGACAAACTACCCAGGAATTACGAGCCAGGATTGAGGCTCTAGAGGAACGAGTCCAGGCTCCTGCCATAACCCCGAGTTCTGGGATCCCCAAGTTACCTCCTTTTCGTTTTGGCGGTGAACGTGAGAAATTCAGGGGATTTATTAATCAATGCAATCTTTTTTTTTCTGCACATGCTTCACAATTTCCCACTGAACGATCCAAAGTGCTTACTATAATCATGTTGCTTACCAATAAGGCTTTGATGTGGGCAAACCCTCTGATTGAGACTGAGGATGATTGTTTGAATCACCTTGATGCTTTTATTTCAGCCATGGGGCAGGTGTTTGATGACCCCAATCGAGGTGCAACAGCTGAAGCAGCCATGTTAACTTTGCGCCAAGGTAAGCGTTCAGTAGCCGAATATGCCTTGGATTTCAGGAGATGGGCTCTGGATACCACTTGGGACACTTCCGCCAAAAAATCTATTTTTCGGAAATGGTTGTCTCCACTGATTAAGGATGAACTTGCTCGTGCCGACCCTCCCACTGCGTTAGGTGACTTTATTAACTATTGTATCCGTATTGATGCTCGTCTGACTGAACGCAGACAAGAGAGATGGTTCGAAAATAATCGCACTAACCTTTTACTACCTCCCTCCTCAGCTAAGGAACCTTTGAGTAGGATCACAAGGGAACCAGAACCTGAACCCATGCAGGTGGACTCTTTACAAAAACGGGTTAGTGATGCACGCAAAGAACATCGTTTAAAGGAAAATCTATGTTTCTACTGTGGTAAGTCAGGGCACTTCATTATAAACTGCCCCAGCCGTTCTCGTAAGACTACTGCAGCAGTCATTCACTGTGAGTGTTGCGAGAGGAGCTCTGTCATGTCCGAGCCTCAGGCTCCAGAGAGATCTGCTGCAAGAGATCTTGATTTCTCTGACTTAAACTGCGTTAGTTCTGGGGACGATGACGGTATAAACGCTGCAATTTTTCAAGTTTCCTCAGCGGTGTCCCAGCTGAGTTGTAAAAGAAACAATTCTCATTGCTTCCTTTCCATCAAACTCTGGGTTGACTCAGTCTGGGTGTCTAGCTCTGCTATAATCGACTCAGGAGCAAGTGGAAATTTTATGGATATCTCCTTTGCTCTGAAACAGGGGATACGTTCAGTGAAGAAGGCTACTCCAGTACAGATGGAGACTGTGGATGGCTCCCTGCTGACCTCTGGACCAGTGGATCAGGAAACAGAGCCTTTGAGGGTCCTTATGGGTAAAGATCATCAGGAGAAAATGTCCTTTATGCTTATCTCTTCTCCCCACTTTCCCATTATTCTAGGGCTACCATGGCTGCAGGCGCAGAATCCTACGATTAACTGGGAGACCAAGGAATTACACTTTCCGGAGAAACAGATGAGTCCAGGAGTTTCAGCTTGCTCTGTTCCTAAAGGAACCATGTCAGTCCCTAAACTACCAGCTGTATACCAGGACTATGTGGATTTATGTGACAAGAAGAACGCTGATCAGCTTCCTCCTCACCGTCCATATGATTGTCCAATTGAATTATTGCCTGGAGCCGAGATACCTTTTGGTAAGATCTACCCCCTGGCGGGGCCTGAGCTAAAAGCTTTGAAGGACTACATAGACGAAAATCTAGCCAAGGGCTTCATACGCCCCTCTTCATCTCCCGCAGGTGCACCCATCTTCTTTGTGAAGAAGAAAGATGGATCTCTGAGACCCTGCATAGACTATAGGGAACTCAATAAGGTTACTATTAGAAACCGTTATCCATTGCCTTTAATCCCTGAGTTGTTGGAGAGAGTGCGGCATGCCAAAATTTTCTCTAAACTGGATCTCCGTGGGGCCTATAACTTCGTCCGTATTAGACCTGGGGATGAATGGAAGACTGCTTTCAGGTCACGCTATGGACACTTTGAATATCTAGTTATGCCTTTTGGTCTGAGTACCGCCCCAGCCACTTTCCAACACTTGGTGAATGACATCTTCAGGGATCTCCTAGATACATTTGTGGTGATTTATCTGGATGATATTCTAATTTTTTCTAACTCCACAGAGGAACATCATGGACATGTGAGAATGGTCTTAGAACGCCTAAGACAAAACCATCTCTACATCAAACTTGAAAAGTGTGAATTCCATAGGACCGAAATTCAATTTCTGGGGTATGTACTATCTACGCAAGGGATTAGTATGGATGGAAGCAAGACCCAAGCCATCAAGGATTGGCCAATTCCTAGAAATGTGAAGGAGGTGCAGCGCTTCATCGGGTTTGCCAACTTCTATAGACGTTTCATTAGGAATTTCTCTGAGGTAGTGTCACCTATCACCGAACTTACCCGGAAAGAGTCTAGGTTCTCCTGGACCCCGCAAGCTCAGGAAGCATTTTCCTGTCTAAAGGATAAATTTACCACCGCACCTATCTTAGTACATCCCAACCCCGAGCTTGCCTTCATAATAGAGGTGGATGCTTCAGACTGTGCCGTTGGAGCTATACTCTCTCAGAGAACAGGTGAGAAGAATGTCTTGCATCCCTGTGCCTTCTTTTCCCAGCAGTTGTCTTCGGCTGAGAGGAACTACGATGTGGGCAATAGAGAATTGTTGGCCATTATTGCCGCCTTCAAGGAATGGAGACACCTTCTTCAGGGAGCTGTCCTGACAGACCATCGTAACCTTGAATTTATCAGGTCGGCTAAGTGCCTGACTCCTCGCCAGGCTCGCTGGAATCTTTTCCTAAACCAATTTAATTTTGTAATTTCTTATAGACCAGGATCGCGTAATGGAAAGGCTGATGCACTCTCTAGGATTCATTCAGCAGAGACACGTCCACTTACTCCTCCTAAGACTATTCTTCCTGACTCTAGATTCCTGGGAGTGATTCATAATCAAGACCTACTTAAGGACATCAAGGAAGCATACCATGCGGATTCTTTGTTGGCTCAACCCCCAAGGGACGTAAGTCTTGTCTTTAAGAATGGTGTGTGGATTCAGGGACAACGCCTGTATATTCCTGAAACAGTCAGATTGAGAGTATTGCAACTCATTCACGATTCCAAGATAGCTGGGCATAGAGGAATTCTAAAGACACAGGAATTTCTTTCTCGTTTCTTTTGGTGGCCCACTTGCAGGAAGGATGTTTTGAATTATGTCACTTCATGTGAGGTCTGTGCAAGATGCAAAACACCTCGCTCCTCACCAACTGGTCTGTTACAGCCTCTTCCCACCCCGTCCCGCCCGTGGGGATCCATTTCTATGGACTTCATTGTGGAGTTACCAACCTCTCAAGGGAAGAACACCATTCTAGTGGTGGTTGATCGTCTAACAAAGGCAGCTCATTTTATCCCTTGTGTCGGCTTACCCACTGCAAAACAGACATCAGACTTGATGATTAAGAATGTGTTTCGCTTACATGGAGTACCGGATGAGGTCATTTCGGATCGAGGGGTGCAATTCACTTCAAGGTTTTGGCAAAATTTCTGTGCCGCATTGGACATTAAAGTAAACCTTTCTTCTGCTTTTCATCCCCAGACTAATGGACAGACAGAACGAACCAATCAGACCCTGGAGCAGTATCTCCGCTGCTTTATCTGCCACCTACAGGATGATTGGGTGGATCTACTTCCATTAGCTGAGTTCTCGTATAACAACTCTCAGAGCGCCTCCACTAAGCAGTCTCCTTTTTACTCCAATCTAGGTTATCATCCTAACATTCTTCCTCGATTTCCCATAGATACGCCCTTGCCGGCAGTGGCTGAAAGAATCACTTCCTTACAAAAGAATATGGATCTTCTAAAGGAAAATCTGGAATTGGCTCAGGAAAGGTACAAGAAAGCAGCAGATAAATTTCGTAAACCTGCACCAGCTTTCAAGGTAGGAGATTTGGTCTGGCTGTCAACCAGAAATCTTAAATTAAAGATTCCATCGTCTAAATTGGGACATAAGTACATTGGACCTTATAAGATCAATAAGATTATAAGTGCTGTTGCTTGTCGTCTTCAACTGCCCAGAACTATGAGAATCCACCCTGTCTTTCATGTATCCCTACTAAAGGCTGCAACACCCAATACGTTTCCTGGACGCTCTTCTCCTTGCCCTGACCCAGTGCTGGTCGATGGTCAGGAAGAATTTATGGTGGAAAGGATTCTAGATTCCAGGTTGTACAGAAATCAGTTGCAATATTTGATTAAATGGCAGGGCTACCCAGTGGAGGACAACTCATGGGAACCAGTCAATAACGTTAATGCTCCTCGCCTGCTCCGCCAGTTTCATCAGAGGTACCCTGACAAGCCTGGTTTGAGGTCATCCGGAGGTTGTCCCTAAGGGGGGAGTAATGTAAGGTTCTTTGTCTCTTTTGACATGTTCCTTGAAACTCAGTTTTCCGTCGGCCATTTTGCTTTCTGTCTTTGCTGCAGCTATCTTGCCCTCAGTTAATATGGAGTTTCCAGCTTTCATGTTCCCGCCCTGATTCTCTCCCTCTTGCTTCTTAAGCAGCATCAGCTGAGCAATCAGTGCTTCTGAATCAAGCCTCAGTCAGCCTGTGACCTGACTCCTGGAAACCTTGGACTTTGTACTCCAGCTTTTTCCTACTGAGGAACTTTGGAACACTTATGGACTCTGGAAACCTGCTGTTTGGTGAATCCATGTTTGCAGAGGAATTACGGTACAGAGAAGAGATCCTGAACCTGCTTTGGAGAGTTATTGTAGAGCTTGAAGTTGCTCTGGCCTGCTGTGTCTCCTGCCTCTGTTCCTGCAAACTGTGTGACCTTTTCTGCATGCTTGTATGAAGTAATACAAGTCATTTCATATCAACCTGTGTCTCATGTGTTTTCCTCGCACCCAAGCACAAGACGCTATAGGAACTGTACACCATACTTGACATACGACCTGTGTGGAGGTAGTCTCTCAGCCTCCTTTTTCCCAAAGACGTCAGAGAAGGACCAATAGACGGAAGGCAACCCTGGCAGGGTATCAGGCTGGACTGGAGGCGAAACAGGTTGAATCCGGGTTAAGCAACGATTCATGCAGGTATCTCCCCAACGCAGAACTTCTCCAGTTTTCCAATTAAGGACTGGTTCATGCATCTGGAGCCAAGGTAAACCTAAAAGCATGGGATGGGATAAACCGGGATATACATAAAATCGCATTCGTTCAGTATGCATTAGACCTACCCGGAGTTCCACCAACTCGGTTTGAAACTGGACGGACTCGGTCAGTGGTTTGCCATCCACGGCGGACACCTGTAACGGATCAGGAAGACGCTGGGCTGGTAAGCGGTAATGATCCACAACCGCCTGCTGGATGAAGTTCCCTGCAGCTCCAGAATCCAGTAGACAATGTTCGGAGAATTTTATTGCTCCATAGGACACGGAGACTGAGACGTGTAAAGAGGGAGAGGACTGTTCTCTACCTAGGTTGGCCCC
>JARQOD010008570.1:0-35081 GCA_033576555.1 Oophaga sylvatica
GTGTGAAAAAAAAAAAATCAATTTCCACAAAAATGATTTTTTAGTCCCAAATTTTGATTTTTCACAAGGAAATTGGACCCCAAAAGTTGTTGTCCAATTTGTCCTGAGTACGCTGATACCAAATATGTGGGGGGGGGAACTGTTTTGGCGCACAGCAGGGCTTGGAAAGGAAGTAATAACGTTTTGGAATGCAGACGTTGGTGGGGGTCATGTTCCGTTTGCAGTGCCCCAGATGAGCCTAAACAGTGGAAACCCCCCACAAGTGACCCCATTTTGGAAACTAGACCCCTTAAGGAGCTTATCTAGATGTGTGGTGAGCACTTTGAACCCCCTAGTGCTTCACAGAAATTTATAAACGCAGAGACGTGAAAATGAAAAATCATTTTTTTTCTCAAAAATGATTTTTTTAGCCAGCTATTTTTTTATTTTCCCAAGGGTAATCGGAGAAATTAGAACCCCAAAATTGGTGTGAAATTTGTCCTGAGTACGCTGATACCCCATATGTTGGGGTAAACCACTGTTTGGGCGCACGGCAGGGCTCGGAAGGGAGGGAGCGCCATTTGACTTTTTGAACGCCACATCGTGTTTGGAGACCCCCTGATGTGCCTAAATAGTGGAAATCCCTCAATTCTAGCTCCAACCCTAATCCCAACACACCCCTAACCCTAATCCCAACCCTAATCCCAACCCTAATTCCAACCCTAATTGTAACCCTAACCTTAATTATAACCTTAATTATAACCCTAACCCTAATTGTAACCCTAACCCTAATTCTAACCCTAATTCTAACCCTAACCCTAAGGCTAGGTTCATTTTGCGTTTTACCAGCCCGTTCAACACATAGCGTTTACGGGCTGGTAATGGTATAGCATAACGCGATCGCATTATGCTATACCCGCTAGCGCAGAGGAATCAGCAGATGATTCATCTGCGCTAGCGGTGACGGAGCCCAAACGCTGCAGCCCGCGTCCGAGGCTCCGTCACTGAATGATGGCACGTCGCAAACGCATGCCGCTTTACGGCATGCGTCGCGATGCGCCCTCAAATGGGGGTGAATGGCAGCGTTAACGGACTGCGTTACACCGCGTTATACCGCGGTGTAACGCAGTCCGTCTAACGGACTGCCATAACGCAGTATGAACCCAGCCTAACCCTAACGCTAATTATAACCCTTACCCTAAGGCTGCTTTCACACTTCCAGCGGGCGCCTGTCGGCGCCCCCGGCATTTTGCCGCAGCGCCGCATCAGAAAACCTGATGCGCCGCCGGCGGCCGCATGCGGTTTTTTGCCGGATGGTTTCTGATGCCCGGAGACATCAGAAACCATCCGGCAAAAACAAAAAACGTTACATGCAGCGTTTTGTCCGGCCGCCGCAATGTACATTTGCGCCGCATCCGGACAAAACTGCATGCAACGCATTGACATGCGGCACCATCCGGCGCTAATGCAAGTCAATGCAAAAAAACGCATGCGGCGCATCAGATTTTCTGATGCGGCGCTGCGGCTAAATGCCGGGGGCGCCGTCAGGCGCACACCGGATGTGTGAAACCAGCCTAATGCTAACCCTAACCCTAATTATAACCTTAACCCTAATTATAACCCTAACCCTAATTATAACCCTAACCCTAACAGAAAAATGAAAATAAATATAATTTCTACTTTTTATTATATGTCCCTAACTAAGGGGGTGATAAATGGGGGGTTATGTACTGTTTTTTTTTTTTGATCACTGTGATAGTTTATCACAGTGATCAAAATGTACTTTTATGAGAATGAATGAAAAAAAATTTGAATCTGCCGCCAAGCAGATCGGCGGGCGCACTGCGCATGCGCCCGCCATTTTTGTTTTGCAGGGAGAAGAAGCCGGGATCCTGGGGCCTGCGGGAGGACGGAGGACACCGGTAAGTATACGGGGGGGCGATCGGGGGACCGGGGGACCTTCATCTTCTCCCCTCTGATGTGCGATCACATCAGAGGGGAGAGAAATCATTTTTTTTTTTTTTTTTTTTTTGCGATCGCGGCTATGCTTGCATAGCCGCGATCGCAACACCGGGATCGGTGAATACCGACCCGGAACATGTTCTCTGGGGTCTCGGCTACCCCCGGTAGCCGAGACCCCAGAGAATATTTGCACATCCCCCCACCAGCACAGCGGCACATAGCGGCGGGCGCACTGGGCATGCGCCCGCCATTGTCTTAACGGCGCCGGCACCGGGGGACACCGGAGGGTCCGGGGGCCACATGGATCTTATTGGGGGTCCTGGGGACCCTTTTTCTCTGTCCTCTGATGTCCGATGACATCAGAGGACAGAGAAATTAAATGGCACAACTTTTTTTTTTTTTTTTGTTGCGGTCGCCGTTATAGGGTTAATAACGGCGATCGCAACATCGGTGTCGGTAAAAACCGACCCCATTCATGTTCTCTGGGGTCTCGGCTACCCCCGGTAGCCGAGACCCCGGAGAAAATGCGCCTCTGGGGGGCGCTATTCACTTTTTCCACAGCGCCGTTAATTAACGGCGCTGTGGTTTAAGTACCCTTAATGACCGCCGTTAAAAGGCGTATCGGCGGTCGTTAAGGGGTTAAGAAGACTCTTAAGTCTATCATACAGTGTCCAGTTCCAGAGAAATGTTTTCCCACAGGCATGTCCATTTCATTCCTGATTGGTTGTCTGTGTAAATTCATCCTTGTCTGTAGGTTTTGCATGGTTTCTCCAATATAGATAGCTCCAGGGCACCTCGTGTATTGTATCATGTACACTACATTGGAGGATGTACAAGAAAAGGAACCCAGGGGCGTACATAGAAATCATGGGGCCCCATAGCAAAAGTCTGAATGGGGCCCCCAAAAAAAAAAAAAACAGGTGCTCTTAACTTCACACACACACACACCTGCAGTGCATGCAGGGCCCCCTACACCCTCCACAGTGCGTGCAGCCGGGCCCCCCTCCCTAAGGTGCAAAGTGCAGTCAGAGCCATTGTAAATGTAAAGTGCCAGCACAGTGAGGGGACACATTTAACAAAAAAAATCGACCCCCAGTCAGGCTCACCATCTTGTGTGTGCAGTGGCGTAGCAACTGTTTGTGGGGCCCGGGGCGGCTGAAAAATTTGCCGCCCCTTTGGTCATTGATAATCCTGAAGCATTCACCATTACAACCAAAAAAAAGGCTCAAAGTAAATACCTTTCACCTGTAAAATCAGCATGGCAAAAATACACACTGCAAAGCAGCAACACACAGTATGGACTTGTGTTTATGATGTGCTTTATCCTCCTTGGACAAAAAGGACTTCTTTAGGCTTGGCTCACATTTATACAGTGCAGTCTGCTGGACAAATATGTCTGAATTGCAAAAAAAAATGGTATTCAGACGTATATGGAGGCATACACAAACCATAATGGGCAACACGTAGTGTAAAAAAAATGTTCTTCTGACTATGTTTTGCCCTAATCACGTTGTATTGTGGGAAAAAAACATAATTGACCAAAGGTACGCGTTTTTAATGTGGGGTGAAAAAAAGTTTATTCCTCTGGACACCTCCTCACAGAACTGATGCCAAAATGGAGTGGGATGGGACTGTTGACACCAGTAAAACTGGATGGAAAAAAAATGATTCTTTTTAAGTAAAAAAACATATAGAGACAAAGATGGAAGTACGATATGTATCAAATGTACTTGTTTAAATTCGTAGGTTGATGCATGGCATACGTTTTAATGTATACGTCCAACGCATTAAGTCTGCAGGCGTATAAATGTGAACCTAGCCTGACAGGGAACATGTTGCATAGTGTGCTCCGATGTAAGAAGTGTGGTGCCTAATCTGACAGCAGGTACAAGCAATGCCCATCATTCATGGCATCATATAAGACAGGTAGACGGATGTCATATCTTTGTATATGAAATGATTGGACTATGTAAGCTTTGCAAAGTTCCAACATGTGTACAAACTACAAGACACATTTTATCACAGGTAAGGGGACACAGAAATGCCGCACACGATATCTTCCATAACATCTGCAGAACTTCCACTCTCAGGCACCTCATGAGCTCAGCACGCCCCATGTAATTGCTGTCTCCCAGGTGCATGCCTCTGGGGTGAAGGAGCAGAATAAATTAGTAACATTTATTGGCTGCACCATGATTTCCAGGGCATTGCACATTTTTAGTATTGCATGACATGCATTGTTGCACACCTTGACAGTGAAGTTGGTGGTGGGACATAGACTGTAGGTCTTACCTACAGCTAGGAAGCATCATCCTGCCTGGTGGTGGTACAGGGGTTAAATCACATGAAACCAGCTCTAATGGAGAAGCATTGTGAGGAGTACAGAAGAGTGGCTGCAGTGCATGCAGGGCCCCCCTCCTCCACCCTCCACAGTGCCTGCAATCAGGACCACCTCACTCCCTAAGGTGCAAAGTGCAGCCAGAGGCTAGCCATTGTAAATATAAAGTGCCAGCACAGTGAGGGGACACTTTCAACAAATAAATCCACCCCATACCCCAGCCAGCAGGACTCACCTTCTTGTGTATCTCTTCCCTGAGTGAAACTTATGAATGTTTTCTGCTTCCTGTGATGCACGTGTCTCTGGCTGCAGGCTAGCTTTCTTATGCAAATGCAGCCAGAGACTTAAGCCAACTGCTGACCAGAAAACAACAAGGAAAGGGGACCTTCAAGGGGGTTTACAGTGTCCGGCCGTCGCTTATATTTAATTAAAGGAGATAGTACTGTGTCAGCACAGCAGAGCTGCCAAACGACAGCGGCCGTCGTGGGCCCCCTCACCTGTCTGGGCCCCATAGCTGCTGCTTAGTCTGCTCTATTCGCGGAACGCCACTGAAGGAACCCATGATGTTATAGTCCTGATTTGTGTTTGGTACGCGGACTATATTTGTTGTTAATATATGGGTACAAGTTTTGCATTTTTTGTTGTTACATGGGAATGTGCCAGTCACTGAAGGTGACGAGAGAACACTTCTGACAAGGAGATTCCTTAAGTTAGGGGGCTGTTTGTAGGAGAGGAGTGGTAGTTCTGGGAATATGTCTTTCAATTTGTGGTCTCTGTGGAATATGGGTTGGAGATCAGCACCAATTTTCCTTAGGATGCTCATGTGGGGGTTATATGTGACTACAAGAGGTACCCTGTTGTTGTCCTCTCTCAGTTTGTAATCCAGGAGGTTGCTTCTTGGGATTCTTGTAGCCCTGTGGATCTGTTCATCTATTACCAGTGGATGGTATCCTTGTTGTAGGAATGTATTCCTCAGTTATAGCAGCTGTAGTTCCCTGTCTTCACTGTCTGAACAGATCCGAATATATCTCAGAGCTTGACTGTGGATGATGGATTTTTTTGTGTGTCTTGGATGAAAGCTGTTCCATCTAAGATATGCTGGACGTCCTGTGGGCTTATGTCAAACTGATGTTTGTATGGGGTTGTCCTTGATGTATATGGTCAAGTCCAGAAAATGTATTTGGGACTTTGAAAAGTTGAGGGTGAGCTTGATGGTTGGGTGATATTTGTTGAAGTTATTGTGGAAGGTGAGCAGATCATCTTTTGAGCCTGTCCAGATTATTAGCAAATCATCAATGAAGCGGAAGCATGCAAGAGATTTAATAGAGCAAGATGACAAAAACTCCTCCTCCAGTTTCGCCATAAATAGGTTAGCATATTGTGGGGACATTTTACTTCCTATGGCGCTGCCCATACACTGTTGGTATAAATTGTTCCCAAAAGAAAAATAGTTATGATGGAGCACAAACCTGATGAATTGTAGTGTTGGTTCTGTGGCTAGATTGTTCTTTTGAAGGAAATACTTGCGTGCTGCAATTCCATTCTCATGAGGGATGTTGCAATAGAGAGACTCTACATCCATGGTGGCTAGTATCGTGTCCTCCGGAAGTGGGCCCAGCGCTGATAATTTGCAAAGAATATCCGTGGTGTCCTGGATATAGCTGGGTGTGCTCCTCACCAAGGGTTTCAGAATGTTCTCCACCCAGCCGGAGATATTCTCAGTTAAAGTCCCAATACCAGAGATGATAGGCGAGTGAGTTATGACTCACTGCATAGACACTATTCACACTTCCAGCAGAAGGACTTCAGATAACTAAGAACATCATTCCCACTGCCTTCCATTTGTAAGAAAATGCTAATTCGATTTCCTTGGCTTATCTTTAAGAGGCATCACACCTCCCACCAAATGTCTTACTGTAGTAACCCTTAGGGTATGTTTCCACTATCAGGAAACAGTCCGGATTAGCTGCGTGTTTGACGCTGTGCGCTGGCACAGCGTCAAACACGCAGCGTCCAGATGTTACAGCATAGTGGAGGGGATTTCAAGAAATCCCGTCTCCACTATGCTGCAAAACACGCAGGCGGAAGACCTGCGTTTCTGGACATGCGGTGCGTCTTTTCAGACCGCAGCATGTCCTAGTCCCTTGCGGCGACACTGCGTCGCCGCAAGGGAAATAACACAGGGCTATGCAGCCCTGCGATCATTCCGGATGTGTTCATTCCGGAATGAGCGCGCATTCAGAAGGGCGCGGGGCTTTGGGCGGAGCGGAATTTCCGCTTCGTCCAAAGCGCTGTGTTTCCGTACCATGGAAACACAGCCTTAAATGTTGTGCCCTTTTTTTCATTAAGCTATTTGTAATCCTGCCTGAAGAAGGAGCCTGTGTGCTCTGAAAGCTTGCAAAAATATAATTTTCTGGTTAGCCAATAAAGGTATCACTCTAAGAATACTCTTGTCATCTTTGGACGGAAAAGTATTCACATCGATTTTTCTGGCTAGCACGGTACCACAATATAATTTATTATTGTATATCATGTATTCTCAGAGCAATGACTGAACTAACTCCGATACTACCCCCTTGAAAGAATCCAGAAAGCTGTGGGGAAAATAAAGTTAATTTTCTCCCCGCACACAGCACTTGGCTGTGTGCAGATGTCGGACAGGTATTAACCTAACGATTAAACCCATATCTGCAAGTTAATAGTGTTTTTGCTGATGAGAGGATCCCTTTAAGCTTTGCCTTTCCTTTAAGTTTGTCTTATACTGCAATCAAAACTGAGAAATAAATAATTCTTCTACATGTGTCTATGTGTCCCAGCATATCACTCATTTCTACCTTTCTCCTTCTCACAATCCAAATTCTTTTTTCAAGACAACTTACTGTAATAGGGTTCAGCAAAGCTTTGTCTGCAAAGAAGACACAGATTATTAACCCCTTAGTGACAGAGCCAATTTGCAGCTTAATGACCGGGCCAATTTTTACAATTCTGACCACTGTCCCTTTATGAGGCTATAACTCTGGAATGCTTTAAAGAATCCAGCTGATTCTGAGACTGTTTTTTCATGACATATTGTACTTTACATTAGTGGTAAAAAATTTTTTATATGACTTGCATTTATTTATGAAATAAGCAGAAATATGGCAAAATTTTTGAAAATGTAGCAATTTTCAATCTTTAAATTTTTATGCCCTTAAATCAGAGAGATATGTCACACAAATTTCTTAATAAATAACTTTTTCCACATGTCTACTTTACATCAGCACAATTTTGGAACAAAATTTATTTATGTTACGAAGTTACAAGGGTTAAAATTTGATCAGCGATTTCTCATTTTTACAACACCATTTTTATTTATGGACCACATCACATTTAAAGTCACTTTGAGGGGTCTATATATAGAAAATACCCAAAAATGACACCATTCTAAAAACTGCACCCACCAAGGTGCTCAAAACCAAATTCAAGAAGTTTATTAACCCTTTACATGCTTCACAGGAACTGAAGCTATGTGGAAGGAAAAAATTAACATTTAACTTTTTTTGCATGGTGTACAATAATAAATTATATTGTGGTACCGTGTTAGCCAGAAAAATCGATGTGAATACTTCTCCGTCCAATTATGACAAGAGCATTCTTAAAGTGATACCTTTATTGGCTAACCAGAAAATTATATGTTCGCAAGCTTTCAGAGCGCAGAGGCTCCTTCTTCAGGCAAGATTACATTTGGAATAATAAGAAAGACACATTAGATGCTTACTATAGTAGGAAATTTGTTCAAGACCTGGGAGGTGTGATGCCTTCAAAAGATAAGCAAAGGAAATCAAATTAGCATTTTCTTACAAATGGTGAGCTAGTGGGAATGTGTTCTTAGCTATCTGGAGTCCTTCTGGTGAAGGTGTGAACTGTGTCTATGTAGTGGACCATAAAACCGGGTGTTAAGTTGAGTCCTAGTGTCAAAGTATTGAACATCCTAATAAGTTTTATGGTCCACTACATAGTCGTTTGACTTTTTCAACGCAGAATTGGCTGGACGCCATGTTGTGTTTGAAGAGGCCCTGATGTGTCTAAACAGCGGAAACCCCCCACAAGTGACACCATTTTGGAAACTAGACCCCTTAACCCCTCTCTGACATCAGACGTACTATCCCGTCCATGAAACCCGTGCCAATCTGACCATGGACTGGATAGTACGTCATAGGCGATCAGCTGCGCTCCCGGGGGGAGCGCAGCTAATCGCCGCCGGGTGTCAGCTGATTATCACAGCTGACACCCGTGACTGTGTGTCAGGAGCGGTCACGGACCGCTCCCGGCACATTAACCCCTGGGACACCGCGATCAAACATGATCGCGGTGTAGCGGGGCACAGGGAGCATCGCTCAGGGAGGGGGCTCCCTGCGCGCCCCCCTGAGACCCTCAGACCAGCGAGATGTGATTGCGCTGTTCTGAGGGCTTCCTCCCTCCCAGGACCCGGATCCAAGATGGCACTGAGAAGCCTGCAGCTATGCCTTTGCGATCGCTGGTGTGACAGAGTGCTGTGCACACTGTCACACCAGCGATATGATAAAATACAGTGATGTCCCACATGTTATAAAAAAAATTCCAAAATAAAAAAAAAAAAAATATATTCCCCAATAAATTCATTTCTTCCTGTAAATAAAAAAAACAAAACAATAAAAGTACACATATTTGGTATTGCCGCGTCCGTAACGACCCCCCTATAAAACTGCCCCACTAGTTAACCCCTTTAGTGAACCCCAAAAAAAAAAAAAACAAAGCAAAAAATCATTGCTTTATCATCATACCGCCAAACAAAAAGTGGAATAACACGCGATCAAAAAGACCAATATAAATAAACATGGTACCGCTGAAAACATCATCTTGTCCCGCAAAAAACGAGCCGCCATACAGCATGATCACGAAAAAATTAAAAAGTTATAGCTTGCAGAATAAAGCGATGCAAAAATAATTATTTTTTATATAAAATTTTTTTATTCTATAAAAGCGCCAAAACATAAAAAAATGATATAAATGAGGTATCGCCATAATCGTACTGACCCGAAGAATAAAATTGCTTTATCAATTTTACCACACGCAGAACAGTAAAAACACCTCCCCCAAAAGAAATTCATGAATTGCTGATTTTTGTTCATTCTAACCTCCCAAAAATCGATATAAAAAGCGATCAAAAAATGTCACGTGCTCAAAAATGGTACAATAAAAACATCAACTCGTACCGCAAAAAATAAGACCTCACATGACTCAGTGGGCCAAAATATGCAAAAATTAAAGCTCTCAAAATGTGGCGATGCAAAAAACTATTTTTTGCAATAAAAAGCGTCTTTTAGCGTGACAGCTGCCAATCATAAAAACCCGCTATAAATAGTAAATCAAACCCCCTTTTATCACCCCCTTAGGGAAAATAATAAAATAAAAAAAATGTATTTATTTCCATTTTCCCATTAGGGTTAGGGTTGCAGCTAAAGTTAGGGTTAGGGATGGCGCTAAAGTTAGGATTAGGGTTAGGGTTGGGATTAGGGTTAGGGGTGTGTTAGGGTTAGGTTTGTGGTTAGAGTTGGGACTAGGGTTAGGGGTGTGTTGGGGTTAGGGTTGGAGTTAGAATTGGGGGGTTTCTGCTGTTTAGGCACATCAGGGGCTCTCCAAATGTGACATGGCGTCTGATCTCAATTCCAGCCAATTCTGCGTTGAAAAAGTCAAACGGTGTGTCATGATCCCAGTGCTGGTTTGGCCTGCACACCAGGGGTTAATGTCTTGATCCTAGTGCGGGCTCTGACCTGCACACCTGGGGTTTATTATTATGGCCTCTCTTTGGTTCGGGGAGAGCTTCTTATAGCCTTAGGAAGCTCCAATCCCCGTCAGTTATACTTTTGCCCTTGGCTGAGTGTGTTGACCCCTGATTGCCTGTGCCTTGTGCCTGTGTTCTAGCTTTTTTGTATGGTTCTGACCCGGTTCTGTTTCCCGTTGTGATTTTGCCTCTTGATTCTGTACTGTGTATATGCTTCTCTGGTTTTCTGACTCCTGCCACGTCCCTGACTATTCTTGATTTGCCTGCTCCTTGTGTACTGCGTTGTCTCTCACGTTTACTGACCTCGGCTTGTCTTGGATTCCGTCTCCCTCTGGTGCCCCGTCCTCTACCTGGTGTCCGGTGACCCCCTTTCCATTCTCCAGGGTCCCAGTAGCTCCCTGCACTCATCCCCAGCTACAGGACGCTAAGCTCCGCCCCCTGGGGTCACATGACCGCAGGTCCTGGCAGTACACTCACCACTTGGTGTTCTGCTAACTCCAACTCTGCTGTATTGCTATCGTCTTGCCCAGCACTCGGGCGCTGTGAGTACCGCTGTCACAGGCCGTCGGAGGCTCCAGGCTCCCACTGTCAGAGCTGCTGAAACCGCTGGTAAGTGCCCACCTAGCGGTTTCTCATGATATTATAACTGACCTTGAACTTTTTTTTTTTTTTTTTCTCTGCAGCATGGACCCAATGCATGCTTTATCTGAGCAGGTGAAACACGACTCAGTTGCTGCAGAAGCTAAATTTGGAGCACCAAACTCTGGCCCAATCCCAACGGAAGGTTGCGGATTCGGTTCAGGGGGCGCTATCTGCAGGATTTCAGCAGGAGTGGGCTAGAGATGTCTATTTAGTCTCACCCGAACCCCCGGTTAAGTTACCAGATACTTTTGCTGGTAACAAAAGTAATTTTAGAGTATTTAAGGAGGGCTTTAAACTTTTTTTCTCTTTGAGACCCCGCTCCTCTGGGGATGAGAAACAGAGGGTGGGGGTGGTTATGTCCCTGCTTAGGGGGGCCCTGCAAGCCTGGGCATTTTCTCTTTCCTCTTCTGCCCCGGAGAGAATGAGTGTGCATGCATTTTTTGAGGCCTTAGGGCATATTTACGATGAGCCGGATAGAGTGCGTTTGGCTGAGGACAAGGTGATGAGTGTCTGTCAGGGGAAGCACTCGGCCGAGTGGTTCTGTTCTGAATTTAGACGTTGGGCAGCCGAGGTTTCGTGGAGTGATGCCGCCCTTCGGGGTTGTTCCGTAGAGGCCTGTGTGAACGTCTAAAGGATGCCCTGGCACTTCATCCTCCACCTGACTCCCTGGAGGATGCCATGACCCAAGCGGTTCGCATGGATCGCAGACTGCGGGCTAGAGGCATTATGCAGTTGGAAACATCGTTATTCTCCAGTGGAGATGAGACCCGGACTCCTCCTGTGGCTATGGAGGTGAATGCTATCACCTGTGAGAAGGAAAGAAGACGCCGCCGTGAGAAGCAGTTGTGCTTCTATTGTGGGGAATCTGGACATTGGAAGAAGGACTGCCCCTCCTGTCCGTCATCTTCCAAGGTGGCGGGAAACGACTAGGTCTGGGTAGTAGTCGAGGAGGCTACCCAGACCTTCAGGTACATTTTTCCTCACTTGCAAAAATTGTGCTTCAGGTGGAACTGGAACTTGGTGATGGTCCTGTTCAGACTACCGCCTTTATTGACTGTGGTTCTGCTGTTAATCTGATTGACACCCGGATATTGACTCTTAATAAGATAGGGACAGTCAGGCTTCAGGATCCTGTTAAACTTGTGGCTATTGACTCGTCCCCTCTTACCCGGGACGGTATCTATTTCAGGTCTGAACTTTTTTCTCTGAAAGTGGGTCCCACTCATGTGGAAAAACTAAGTTGTCTTGTGTTAGATAATTTGCCTGCGGGACTGGTACTGGGGATGCCTTGGCTTCAACGCCATAATCCTACCATTGATTGGGTGACGGGGAGATCACTCAATGGGGATGCAGGGATAAATGTTGTAACCTGGGACCTCTTGTCAACTCTGTTAAATCTGTATCTGTGTCTTCTGTCGGTCTGGAGGGTATTCCGGAATACCTGAAGGATTTCGAAGACGTGTTTTCGGAAAGCGAGGCTGAGGCGCTGCCACCACATAGACCCTATGATTGTGCCATTGATTTAGTACCTGGAGCCAAGTTGCCTAAGGCTCGGTTGTTCAATTTGTCCGGGCCAGAGCGCCAAGCCATGAAGGAGTACATAGCTGAGAGTCTCCGCAAAGGGCATATTAGGCCTTCTGTTTCACCCGTAGCAGCAGGATTCTTCTTCGTGAAGAAGAAAGATGGTGGTTTGCGGCCATGTGATTTCGGGAACTTAACAAGATAACGGTTAGGAACACTTACCCACTTCCCCTCATTCCAGTCTTATGTAACCAGTTATCAGGGGCCCAATGGTTCTCCAAATTAGATCTCCGGGGAGCCTACAACCTGATAAGGGTTCGGGAAGGGGACAAATGGAAAACGGCGTTCCTTACATCAGAGGGACTCTTTGAAAACCTGGTGATGCCATTTGGGTTAACTAATGCCCCCGCTATTTTCCAGAACTTTATCAATGTTGTGTTTTCAGACCTGATAGGCCATTTTGTTATCATTTATTTGGATGACATTTTGATATATTCCCCGGACAGTCAGTCTCACTTGCAACATCTACAGACAGTTCTCCAGAGACTCAGGGAGAATCAATTGTTTGTGAAATTGGAGAAGTGTTCGTTTTTCGTTCAGGAACTGTCTTTTTTGGGGCTGATTGTGTCCGGTGTGGGGTTTCGTATGGATCCTAAGAAGGTGCTGGCTATTGTAGACTGGGTTCAGCCTCGAGATCTCAAGGGGGTCCGCGCTTTTTAGGATTTGCAAACTATTATCGGAGATTCATTAAAGGTTTCTCACAAGTGGTTAAACCACTCACTGATCTTACCCAGAAGGGTGCTGGTGTAAAAAATTGGTTGAGACTTGCTAAAGAATCCTTCTCAGCTCTTAAGAAATGTTTCATGTCCGCCCCAGTGTTGGTTCAGCCGACCCGTCCAAACCTTTTATTGTGGAGGTGGATGCTTCTGAAGTGGGGGTGGGTGCTGTGTTGTCCCAGGGTCCGGCCACCCTTACTAATCTCAAACCCTGTGCCTTCTTCTCCAAGAAGTTCTCTTCCACTGAGAGAAACTATGATGTAGGTAATAGAGAACTTCTTGCGGTCAAGCTGGCATTCGAAGAATGGAGGCACTTTTTGGAAGGGGTGGCTCACCCTATCACTGTTATCACAGATCACAAAAATTTGGCATACCTTGAATCTGCTAAGAGGCTTACGCCTAGACAAGCCCGTTGGTCACTTTTTTTTTCACGATTTCAATTCTCCATTACTTTTCGACCGGGGTCCAAAAATGTTAAAGCGGATGCCCTGTCCAGAAGTTTTGACCCTGTGTCTCCCCCGAGCCACTGTCCTCCATTCTTCGTCGGGGGTGGTAGTGGCGGGGATCTCGACAGAGTTGGAACAAGAAATTTTGAGGGCTCAGTTCCTAGCTCCGGCGGCCAGGCCAGGGGATAAATTGTTTGTTCCAGAATTATTGCGGCCTAGACTTCTGCAGGAGTTTCATGAGTCTAGGCTTAGTGCTCATCCTGGTATCACGGCCACTAGAGAGGCAGTAGCCAGGGTGTTTTGGTGGCCTTCAATGGGGTCCGATGTTAAGAAATTAATTTCTGCTTGTGGAGTTTGTGCCCGTTCCAAAAGCTCGCATAGCCGGCCGGCTGGGGAACTTATACCTTTACCGGTTCCTGAAAGGCCATGGACTCATCTCTCCATGGACTTTATTACTGGTCTTCCACCTTCCAGGGGCAATACCGTGATTTGGGTGGTGGTGGACAGGTTTTCTAAACAGGCCCATTTCGTTCCCTTGGCAGCATTACCCTCAGCAGAAACATTGTCAAGATTGTTTGTGCTGCATGTGGTCCGTAGGCATGGGGTACCCCTGAATGTTGTGTCTGACAGAGGTGTGCAGTTTGTGGCAAAATTTTGGAGGGCATTCTGTAAGAAATTGGGCATCTCACTCTCCTTCTCGTCGGCATATCACCCGGAAAGTAATGGTCAGACGGAGCGTACCAATCAATCCCTGGAACAGACTCTCAGGTGTCTGACCTCCGCCAGACAGGAGGATTGGTGTGATGCGTTACCGTTGGCGGAATTCGCCTTTAACAACCGAGTGAGTCAATCCACCAACATGTCCCCATTCCTGATTAATTATGGGTTTAATTCCCATTTTGGGGAGTTTTCATGGTTGGATTCCGGTTGTCCAGGGGCGGAGGGATCCGTTCTACGGTTAAAAAATATCTGGGCTGAAGTCCAGCGTAATATATCTCGGGCCCAGGGGAGGTATAAATATTTTGCGGACAAAAAGAGAGCCCCGGGACACATGTTTCAGGTGGGGGAGAAGGTTTGGCTTTCCACACGTAACATCAACTTGAAGGTACCATCAGCTAAATTGAGACCGAAGTTCATCGGTCCGTACGAGATTGTAGAGATAGTCAATCCTGTGGCATATAGGTTGCATCTCCCCCCGTCCTTAAAAATAACCAATGTGTTCCATAAATCTCTGTTGAAACCCGTGGGGTCTGTCAAGGAGGACTCTGAGTCTGTTGTTCCTCCAGTGTTAGTGGAGGGTCACTTGGAGTATGAGGTCGGACACATTGTGGACTCTCGGCGGGTGCGCCGCTCCTTACAGTACCTGGTCCACTGGAAGGGATATGGACCAGAGGATCGCTCATGGGTCTCTGCTCGCTCGGTACATGCGGATCGCCTGGTTCGGGCTTTCTATGCCAGGTACCCGGGCAAGCCTGGGGGTCCAGAGGCCCCCCGTTGAGAGGGGGGTACTGCAGGGTGGATTGATTTAAATCACGCCGATTTAAATCAACGATTTAAATCATGATTTAAATCAAATGATTTTTTTTTATTTAAATCAGATCGATTTAAATCGTGATTTTAATCATGATTTAAATCACTGATTTAAATCAAAATATTTTTTTAATATAAATCACGATTAAAATCTAAAACTTTCAATCATTGTTCAATTAACTCCACACTTCTAGCTTGGTTTCACTTTCTGTAGCTTGGTTTCAGTTTCTTTTTCCATTCAGTTGACATGCCCAAACTTGTTGGATAGTCAGTCAGCAGTACTTGGCTGTAGTAACAATCAAACTTCAGAAGTGATCTGCGTGAGCCATGGCAGGTCGTAAGAGAGACCCTATTTGGGTTCATTTTGTTGAGATGCCAGCAGAGCTTGGAAAGAAAGGTGGGAGAGCAAAGTGCAAATACTGTCAAAAGGATATCCAAGGACTTGTTTGCCGTTTGAAATCACATTATGAAAACTGCAACCAGAAGGGAAATGAAGATGTTGATAGTGATACAACTAATGTCAATGAACCCCCACAGCTTCTTATGCACCAGGACCCTAGCACTAGTGGTAAGTCTGGCAATTACAACCTATTTTAACAGACGTTTTACTGGGATGGTTAAAGTCTATGAAAAGAAAAATTTCTAGCACTAGTTCTGGAGTATAGAATTTAAATTTATGTTAAGGCAATATTTCACAGAAGATTAACGTTAAGTAAAAATAAAAGAGTGTGTATACGCCTATTTTTTTTTTATTGTAGGCTACAATTCACTTTTGAAGTCTGCCAAATTGACCATTTTTTTAAAAAAAACATTTTTAAAACTTTTGTGACATAATTTTTTTCAGTTGCTCTGATATTACTAGTATTATAGCAACTTCACCGGAAACTTGAGTAGCATAACTTTTGAGACAGCCCTTATAGGACGAGGACCATTACATTGTTCAAAAAGTTTGTTTCAAAATATTTTCATTATATTTCTTCAAATACGCAGTCGAATTATATTTTTAATTACTGTGCTTTCAGGGTCAAATATGGCTTGTGCTGCACGTGACAATCAATATCTGGGTACAACTTCAACAAAGCAGTCCAACAAAAAACTTTGCGTGCAAAGTGTAGAAAAATTCCTCTTAACCCCTTCCCGACCCATGACGCCACGTAGGCGTCATGAAAATCAGTGCCAATCCGACCCATGACGCCTATGTGGCGTCATGAAAGGATCGCGTCCCTGCGGGTCGGGTGACCGGGGTCACTGAAAGGTCACCTGACCCGCCGGCACAGGACCCTTTGTGCTTCACCACAGGGGGGTTGGCTTAACCCCCCCGTGGCCACGATCGCTCTGATTGGCTGTTAAAAGTGAAACAACCAATCAGAGCAATCTGTAATATTTCACCAATATAATTGGTGAAATATTACAATCCAGCCATGGCCGATGCTGCAATAGCATCTGCCATGGCTGGACACCGAGCCCTGACCCCCCCACACGGATTCACGGCGGCGATCGGCCGCCGCCACCGAAAGATGGCAGCGGTCGGTCACCACCGTCACTAAAAGCTCCCCTCATCCTGGCCTCCGCTGCCCCCACCTTCCGATCCCCCCCCCTCACTTCCGACCCCCATACTCACCTCTCCCGGTCCACGATGTCCCTGGATCCTTCCCGGCGGCTGCCCGGGATTCTTCATGGGCGCCGCCATCTTGGAAAATGGCGGGCGCATGCGCAGTGCGCCCGCCGGCCGGCGCATGCGCAGTGCGCCCTGCCTAGTCAAAAAATGTATTTTGATCACTGTGATAAACTGTCACAGTGATCAAAATAAAAAAAAGTAAGTGAACCCCCCCTGTCATAGGTAGGGAAAAATAATAAAGAATTTTTTTTTTTTCCTATTAGGCCCTGTGCACACGTTGCGGATTTTGCTGCGGATCCGCAGCTGATTTCTCTGCTGATCCGCAGCTGATTTCTCTGCTGATTCGCAGCTGATTTCTCTGCTGATCCGCAGCTGATTTCGCTGCTGATCCGCAGCGGATTTCGCTGCTGATCCGCAGCTGATTTCGCTGCTGATCCTCAGCTGATTTCGCTGCTGATCCGCTGCTGATTTCGCTGCGGATCAGCAGCGAAATCAGCTGCGGATCAGCAGCGAAATCTGCTGCGGATCAGCAGCGAAATCTGCTGCGGATCAGCAGCGGATTTCGCTGCTGATCCGCAGCTGATTTCGCTGCTGATCCTCAGCGGATTTCGCTGCTGATCCGCAGCTGATTTCGCTGCTGATCCGCAGCTGATTTCGCTGCTGATCCGCAGCGGATTTCGCTGCTAATCCGCAGCTGATTTCGCTGCTGATCCGCAGCTGATTTCGCTGCTGATCCGCAGCGGATTTCGCTGCTAATCCGCAGCGGATTTTGCGCTGCGGATCCACAGCAGATCTAGAAATCATGTACAGTACAATGCAAATAAATGGTAAAAAATAACGCTGTGCACATGCTGCAGATTTTTCAGCGCGGATTTGCTGCGGTTTTAAATCCGCAGCATGTCAATTCTTTGTGCGGATTCCGCAGCGATTTTACACCTATTCCATTATAGGCGTAAAACCGCAGAGAAAAACTGCAGCAAATCCGCGCTAAATACGCAGGTAAAAGGCAGGTCGTTTTACCTGCGGATTTTAGAAAAATCCGCAAGTGAATCCGCAACGTGTGCACGGGGCCTTAGGGTCAGGCTGGGTTCATATTGCATTATGGCAGTCCGTTAGATGGACTGCGTTTCACCGCGGTATAACGCGGTGTAACGCAGTCCGTTAACGCTGCCATTCACCCCATTTGTGTGCGCATCGCAACGCATGCCATGAAGCGGCATGCGTTCGCGAGTGTCGTCATTCAGTGACGGAGCCTTGGACGCAGGCTGCAGCGTCTGGGCTCCATCACCGCTAGCACAGATGAATCATCGCTGATTCCTCTGCACTAGCGGGTATAGCATAACGCGATCGCGTTATGCTATACCGTTACCAGCCCGTCAACGCTACGTGTTGAACGGGCTGGTAAAACGCAATATGAACCCAGCCTTAGGGTTAGAACTAGGGTTAGGGTTAGAAATAGGGTAAGGGTTAGAACTAGGGTAAGGGTTAGAACTAGGGTTAGGGTTGGAATTAGGGTTAGGGTTGGAATTAGGGTTAAGGTTGGGATTAGGGTTAGGGTTGGGATAAGCGTTAGGGTGTTTTTGGGGTTAGGGTTGGGATTAGGGTTAGGCTTGTGGTTAGGTTTATGGTTAGAGTTGGGATTAGGGTTAGGGGTGTATTGGGGTTAGGGTTATGGTTAGGGTTTGTATTAGGGTTAGGGGTGTGTAGGGGTTAGGGTTGGGGTTAGGGGTGTGTTGGGGTTAGGGTTGGAGTTAGAATTGAGGGGTTTCCACTATTTAGGTACATCAGGGGATCTCCATACGCGACATGGCGCCACCATTGATTCCTGCAAATTTTGCGTTCAAAAAGTCAAACAGTGCTCCCTTTATTCCAAGCCCCGACGTGTGCCCAAACAGTGGTTTACCCCCACATATGGGGTATCAGCGTACTCGGGAAAAATTGCACAACAACTTTGGGGGTCTAATTTCTCCTGTTACTGTTGGGAAAAAAAATTGGGGACTAAAAAAGGTAATTTTGTGGAAAAAAAATGATTTTTTATTTTCACGGCTCTGCGTTATAAACTTCTGTGAAGAACTTGGGGGTTCAAAGTGCTCACCACACATCTAGATAAGTTCCTTGCGGGGTCTAGTTTCCAAAATGGGGTCACTTGTGGGGAGTTTATACTGTTTAGGCACATCAGGGACTCTGCAAACGTAACATGACGCCCGCAGACCATTCCATCAAGTCGGCAATTCAAAACGTCACTACTTCCCTTCCGAGCCCCGAAGTGTGCCCATACAGTAGTTTTCTCCCACATATGGGATATCAGCGTACTCAGGACAAATTGGACAACAACTTTTGAGGTCTAATTTCTCCTGTTACCCTTGGGAAAATAAAAAAATTGGGGACTAAAAGATCATGTTTGTGGAAAAAATATGATTTTTTTATTTTCATGGCCCGGCGTTATAAACTTCTGTGTAGCCCTTGGGGGTTCAAAGTGCTCACTACACATCTAGATAAGCTCCTTGGGGGGTCTAGTTTCCAAAATGGGGTCACTTGTGGGGGGTTTCTACTGTTTAGGCACATCAGGGGCTCTGCAAAAGCAACATGACGCCCACAGAACATTCCATCAAGTCTGCATTCCAAAATGGCGCTCCTTCCCTTCTGTGCTCTCCCATGCGCCAAAACAGTGGTTCCCCCCCACATATGGGGTACCAGTGTACTCAGGACAAACTGTACAACAACTTTTGTGGTCCAATTTCTCCTGTTACCCTTGTGAAAATAAAAAATTGCGAGTTAAAAAAATCAGTTTTTGAGGAAAAAAATGATTTTTTATTTTCACGGCTCTGCATTACAAACTTCTGTGAAGCACGTGGGGGTTCAAGGTGCTCACCACACATCTAGTTAAGTTCCTTGAGGGGTCTAGTTTACAAAATGTGGTCACTTGTGGGGGGTTTCTACTGTTTAGGCACATCAGGGGCTCTGCCCGCCCGCAGACCATTCCATCAAGTCGGCATTTCAAAGCGTCACTACATCCCTTCCAAGCCCTGACGTGTGCCCAAACAGTGGTTCTCCCCACATGTGAGGTACTAGCATACTTAGGACAAATTAGACAACAACTTTTGGGGTCCAATTTCTCCTGTAACCATTGTGAAAATAGAAAATATGGGGCTAAATAATAATTTTTTGAGAAAAAAAAAATGATTTTTTATTTACACGGCTCTGCGTTATAAAGTTTTGTGAAGCACCTGGGGGTTCAAAGTGCTCACTGTGCATCTGCATAAGTTTCTTAGGGGGTCTAGTTTCCAAAATGGGGTCATTTGTGGGGGAGCTCCAAAGTTTAGGCATACAGGGGCTCTCCAAACATGACATGGTGTCCGCTAACGACTGGAGCTAATTTTCCATTCAAAAAGTCAAATGGTGCTCCTTCCCTTCTGAGCCCTGCCGTGCGCCCAAACAGTGGTTTATGACCACGTATGAGGTATCTGTGTACTCAGGAGAAATTGCCCAACAAATTTTAGGATCCAATTTATACTGTTGCCCATGTGAAAATGAAAAAACTGAGGCTAAAAGAAAATTTTTGTGAAAAAAAAAGTACTTTCTTTTTTTTACGGATCAATTTGTGAAGCACTTGGGGGTTCAAAGTGCTCACTCTGCATCTAGATAAGTTCCTTGGGGGGTCTAGTTTCCAAAATGGGGTCACTTGTGGGGGAGCTCCAATGTTTAGGCACACAGGGACTCTCCAAATGCGACATGGCATCCGCTAAATATTCCAGCATATTTTCCATTCAAAAAGTCAAATGGCGCTCCTTCCCTTCTGAGCCCTGCGTGCGCCCAAACAGTGGTTTATGACCACATATGAGGTATCAGTGTACTCAGGAGAAATTGCCCAACAAATTTTAGGATCCAATTTATACTGTTGCCCATGTGAAAATGAAAAAACTGAGGCTAAAAGAAAATTTTTGTGAAAAAAAAGTACTTTCTTTTTTTTACGGATCAATTTGTGAAGCACCTGGGGGTTCAAAGTGCTCACTCTGCATCTAGATAAGTTCCTTGGGGGGTCTAGTTTCCAAAATGGGGTCACTTGTGGGGGAGCTCCAATGTTTAGGCACACAGGGACTCTCCAAATGCGACATGGCAACCGCTAAATATTCCAGCATATTTTCCATTCAAAAAGTCAAATGGCGCTCCTTCCCTTCTGATCCCTGCCGTGCGCCCAAACAGTGGTTTATGACCACATATGAGGTATCTGTATACTCAGGAGAAATTGCCCAACAAATTTTAGGGTCCATTTTATCCTGATGCCCATGCAAAAATGAAAAAATTGATGCTAAAAGAAAAATTTTGTTGGAAAAATTAAAATGTCCATTTTTTCCTTCCACGTTGCTTTAGTTCCTGTGAAGCACCTGAAGGGTTAATAATCTTCTTGAATGTAGTTTTGAGTACTTGAGGGGTGCAGTTTTTATAATGGTGTCACTTTTGGGTTTTTTCTGCCATATAGACCCCTCAAAGTGACTTCAAATGTGAGGTGGTCCCTAAAAAAAATGGTTTTGTAAATTTTGCTGTAAAAATGAGAAATCGCTGGTCAACTTTTAACCCTTATAACTTCCTAACAAAAAAAAATGTTGTTCCCAAAATTGTGCTGATGTAAAGTAGACATGTGGGAAATGTTATTTATTAACTATTTTGTGTCACATAACTCTCTGGTTTAACAGAATAAAAATTCAAAATTTGAAAATTGCGAAATTTTCAAAATTTTGGCCAAAGTTCCATTTTTTTCACAAATAAACGCAAAAATTATCGACCTAAATTTACCACTAACATGAAGCCCAATATGTCACGAAAAAACATTCTCAGAATCGCTAGGATCTGTTGAAGCGTTCCTGATACCTCATAAAGGGACACTGGTCAGAATTGCAAAAAATGGCCAGGTCATTTAGGTCAAAATAGGCTGGGTCATGAAGGGGTTAAAGACTACGACGAGCCAGAAAGAACATTTTGATGAATTAATTGCTAAATTCATATTTGCAACCAATTCTTCTTTCCGACTAGTTGAACACCCATTGTTTGTACAAATGATCGAAGGAATAAGACCAGGCTACAAACCACCAAGTAGATTTGATATCTCAGGAAAACATCTTCAGGCTGTATACGACAAAGAAAGAGCGGCTTGTACAAAATATTTGAAAGACAAAGTTGTTAACATGAGCTTGGATGGTTGGAGCAACATCCACAACGACCCCATAATTTGCACTTGTGTCACAACAGAAGATGGTCATGAGGAGAACATAATTTTACCTCTATACAAGTCACTGGTGCGACCACACTTAGAATACTGTGTGCAGTTCTGGTCTCCGGTGTATAAGAAAGACATAGCTGAACTGGAGCGGGTGCAAAGAAGAGCGACCAAGGTTATTAGAGAACTGGGGGGTCTGCAATACCAAGACAGGTTATTACACTTGGGGTTATTTAGTTTGGAAAAACGAAGGCTTAGGGGTGATCTTATTACAATGTACAAATATATGAGGGGACAGTACAAAGACCTTTCTAATGATCTTTTTACTCTTAGACCTGTGACGGGGACAAGGGGGCATCCTCTACGTCTGGAGGAAAGAAGGTTTAGCCATAATCACAGATGCAGATTCTTTACTGTAAGAGCAGTGAGACTATGGAACTCTCTGCCGTCTAATGTTGTAATGAGTGATTCCTTACTAAAATTTAAGAGGGGACTGGATGCCTTTCTTGAAAAGTATAATATTACAGGCTATATTCACTAGTTTCCTAGATACAGCGTTGATCCAGGGAGCTAGTCTGATTGCTGTATGTGGAGTCGGGAAGGAATTTTTTTCCCCAACGTGAAGCTTACTGTTTGCCACTTGGTTTTTTTTGCCTTCCTCTGGATCAACATGTTAGGGCAGGTTAGGATAGGATATGGGTTGAACTAGATGGACTTAAAGTCTTCCTTCAACCTTAATAACTATGTTACTTACCTTACAGACAGAATCGACACATCTGGAAATTCACATACTGCTGAATATTTACTTGAAATTGCTAAGAACTCAATTCACCAATGCCAAGAACAGTTTGGATGTAAAGTAAGGAGCTTAGTTACTGATAACGCAAGCAATGTGGCAAAAATGCGAGCGGAACTGGCACATGAGGATGACACAAATGTCATTACATACGGTTGTTCTGCCCATTTGTTGCATCTTTTGGCAAAAGACCTGCATATTTCGGGTGTCAAGGAACATGTTGTAGAAATTGTTAAATATTTCCGCAATAATCATTTTGCACATGCAACCTACAACTGAATGGGAGGACTGAAGTTGGTTCTACCACAAGATGTTAGATGGAATACCTTGGCTGAATGCTTGGAACTGTTTATTAACAACTGGTCAAAATTAGTGTCCATTTGCGAAACACATCGGGATAAAATTGATGCTAATATACGAAGCAAAGTATTAAATCTTGGTGTGAAGAGAAATGCCGAGGACCTTTTGGAAAGGTTAAAGCCAATATCTATTGCGTTGGATAAAATTCAGAAAGATACTGCAACCATAGCTGATGCCACAGAAGTTTGGAAAGATTTAGAAGGTTCGCTAGATCGCTTGAACCTCTCAAACAATGTAAAGGTTGCAATACACCACCGCAAGGACCAAGCATTAAAAGAAGAACACTATTTAGCCAATATCTTGCATCCCATCTACAGAGGGAAAAAACTATCTGAGGCGGAAATCAACTCTGCAATGGAGTGGCTCGCCAATACTAACCATGACATTGTGGCAACTGTGCTGAAATTGAAGTGTGAATCTGCACCATTTCAAAAATACATGTTTGCAGATAACGTCGTTAATGAACTAAAACCACTGGACTGGTGGAAGTCGCAATCACTTGTTCTTCCAGCGAAGATAATAAATGTAGCTACTCAGCTACTGACTGCATCGGCTTCATCGGCAGGAGTAGAGAGATTGTTTTCTTCATTTGGTTTTGTGCACACAACACCAGTCCGAAACCGCTTAGGAACTGCTAAAGCAGGACAACTAGTTTTCCTATTAAAAGTCCTAAATAAACAGTAGGCTTAAAGGACTGATGTATTCACTGAAGATATTTGCTTACTTCAAACGTTAGAGATAGGCTATTGTTAAAAAGTACTTAAGGGCCCGTCTCACATAGCGATATCTCTACCGAGATCGGTGCTGAGTCACTAGTTTTGTGACGCAGCACCGAGCTCACCAGCGATATCGCTGTGTGTGACATTCAGCGACGATCAGCCCCCTGCTGGGTATCGCTGATCGTCGCTGAAATGTCAGGACATTTTTTTGATCGCTGGTCTCCCGCTGACAGGCACGCATCGCTGCGTGTGACAGGCGGGAGACCAGCGATCTGCTGGTAACCAAGGTACACAGCGGGTTTCCAGGCGCGGGGCTGTGCCTAGAATCCCGCTGTGTACCTTGGATACCAGCGCCCTGATGCAGGGAGCTGGTATCCAAGGTACACAACGGGTTTCCAGGCACCGCGCAGCACTTGGAAACCCGCTGTGTACCTTGGATACCAGCTCCCTGCATCAGCGTGCTGGTATCCAAGGTACACTGCGGGTAACTAAGCGATGTTACCCGCAGTGTCGCTGTCCCAGATCGCTGCCTGAGCTGCCTGTTTGGCAGCTCAGCAGCGATCATGTAGCGATACACCAGCGATCCTGACAAGTGCATATCGTTGTCGGGATCGCTGGTGTATCGTTATGTGAGACCCAGCCTTTACTCTCTGTAGTTCAATTCTGATTGTTTAATAGTGCAAATAAAAATTATTAGGTTTCATAATCATCAACTGTTTTAATATTTTTATTTGGGTAAAATAATTTTATTTGCAAATAGACAAAGTTTTGCTCGTGTACAACTTGATTAAAAAATCCTATTTAAATAAAAAAAATCCGATTTAAATAAAAAAAATCCGATTTTTTTGATTTTTTTAAAAAAATCATGATTTTTATCCACCCTGGGGTACTGTCATGATCCCAGTGCAGGTTTGGCCTGCACACCAGGAGTTAATGTCTTGATCCTAGTGCGGGCTCTGACCTGCACACCTGGGGTTTATTATTATGGCCTCTCTTTGGTTCGGGGAGAGCTTCTTATAGCCTAGGAAGCTCCAATCCCCGTCAGTTATACTTTTGCCCTTGGCTGAGTGTGTTGACCCCTGATTGCCTGTGCCTTGTGCCTGTGTTCTAGCTTTTTTGTATGGTTCTGACCCGGTTCTGTTTCCCGTTGTGATTTTGCCTCTTGATTCTGTACTGTGTATATGCTTCTCTGGTTTTCTGACTCCTGCCACGTCCCTGACTATTCTTGATTTGCCTGCTCCTTGTGTACTGCGTTGTCTCTCACGTTTACTGACCTCGGCTTGTCTTGGATTCCGTCTCCTCTGGTGCCCCGTCCTCTACCTGGTGTCCGGTGACCCCCTTTCCATTCTCCAGGGTCCCAGTAGCTCCCTGCACTCATCCCCAGCTACAGGACGCTAAGCTCCGCCCCCTGGGGTCACATGACCGCAGGTCCTGGCAGTACACTCACCACTTGGTGTTCTGCTAACTCCAGCTCTGCTGTATTGCTATCGTCTTGCCCAGCACTCGGGCTCTGTGAGTACCGCTGTCACAGGCCATGGGAGGCTCCAGGCTCCCACTGTCAGAGCTGCTGAAACCGCTGGTAAGTGCCCACCTAGCGGTTTCTCGTGATACGATGCTCCTTCACTTCAAGCTCTGCCATGCGCCAAAACAGTAGTGGACCCCCACATATGGGGTATCAGCG
Organism: Oophaga sylvatica; assembly: GCA_033576555.1. NCBI lineage: Eukaryota > Metazoa > Chordata > Amphibia > Anura > Dendrobatidae > Oophaga > Oophaga sylvatica. The sequence continues at coordinate 25,387 of JARQOD010008570.1, forward strand.
TACTCTAGACCCAAGGTTATTGTGCAATTTGTCCTATTTCTTCTGTTACCCTTGGAAAATATAAAACTGGAGGCGAAAATATAATTTTTGTAAAAAAAAAATGATTTTTTTGCTTTTACGGCTGTACATTATAAACTTCTGTGAAGCACTTGGGGCTTCATAGCGCTCACCACACATGTAGATAAGTTCCTTTTGGGGTCTATTTTCCAAAATGGGGTCACTTGTTGGGGATTTCCACTGTTTAGGTGCATCAGGGGCTCTCCAAATGCGACATGACGCCCCCAGACCATTCCATCAAAGTCTGCAATCCAAAACGTCACTACTTCCCTTCCGAGCCCCAACGTGTACCCATACAGTAGTTTAGTTTTCTCCCACATATTGGGTATCAGCGTACTCAGGACAAATTGGACAACAACTTTTGGGGTCCAATTTCTCCTGTTACACTTGTGAAAATAAAATATTGGGGGCGAAAAAATCATTTTTGTAAAAAAAAAAAGGATTTTTTATTTTTATGGCTGTGCGTTATAAACTTCTGTGAAGCACTTCGGGGTTCAAAGTGCTCACCACACATCTAGATAAGTTCCTTGTGGGGTCTTTTTTCCAAAATGGGTCACTTGTGGGGGGTTTCCACTGTTTAGGCGCATCAGGGGCTTCCAAATGCGACATGATGCCCCCAGACCATTCCATCAAAGTCTGCAATCCAAAACGTCACTACTTCCTTCCCCATTCCTGACGTGCGCCCATACAGTAGTTTTCTCCCACATATTGGGTATCAGCGTACTCAGGACAAATTGGACAACAGCTTTTGGGGTCCAATTTCTCCTGTTACCCTTGTGAAAATAAAATATTGGGGGCGAAAAAATCATTTTTGTAAAAAAAAAAAAAAGATTTTTTATTTTTACGGCTGTGCGTTATAAACATCTGTGAAGCACTTCGGGGTTCAAAGTGCTCACCACACATCTAGGTAAGTTCCTTGTGGGGTCTATTTTCCAAAATGGGGTCACTTGTGGGGGGTTTCCACTGTTTAGGCAGATCAGGAGCTCTCCAAACACAACATGGCGTCCAGCCAATTCTGCATTGAAAAAGTCAAACGGCGCTCCTTCCCTTCCAAACTCTGCCATGCACCCAAACAGTGGTTTACTCCCACATATGGGGTATCAGCGCACTCAGGACAAATTGCACAATAACTTTTGGAGTCTTGTTACCCTTGGGAAAATAAAAATTGGGGTGAAAAGATCATTTTTGTGGAAAAAATATGATTTTTTAATTTTACGGCTCTACGTTATAAACTTGTGTGAAGCACTTGGGGGTTCAAATTGCTCACCAAAGATCTAGATAAGTTCCTTAGGGGGTCTAGTTTCCCAAATGGGGTCATTTGTTGGGGTTTCTACTGTTTAGGCACATCAGGGGCTCTCCAAATGCAACATGGCGTCCAATCTCAATTCCAGCCAATTTTGGTTGGAAAAAGTCAAATGGTGCTCCTTCCATTCCGAGCTCTGCCGTGCGCCCAAACAGTGGTTCTCCCCCACATATGGGGTATCAGCGTACTCAGGACAAATTGAACAACAACATTTGTGGTCCAATTTCTCCTGTTACCCTTGGGAAAATAAAAAATCAGTGACTAAAAGATAATTTTTGTGGGAAAAAAATAGGATTTTTTATTTTCATGCCAGGGCATTATAAACTTGTGTGAAGCACTTGTGGGTTCAAAGTGCTCACCAAAGATCTAGGTAAGTTCCTTAGGGGGTATATTTTCCAAAATGGGGTCACTTGTGGGGGTTTCCACTGTTTAGGCTCATCTGGGGCACTGCAAACGGAACATGACCCCCATCAACGTCTGCATTCCATAACGTTACTACTTCTATTCCAAGCCTGCCGTGCACCCAAGCAGTTTCCCCCTCCCACATATGGGGTATCAGCGTACTCAGGACAAATTGGACAACAACTTTTGGGGTCCAATTTCCTTGGGAAAATTCAAAAATTTGGGACTAAAAAATCATTTTTGTGGAAAATTGTTTTGTTTTTTTCACACCCAGGCATTATAAACTTTTGTGAAACACTTGGGGGTTCAAAGTGCTCACAACAGATCTAGATAAGTACTTTAGGGGGTCTAGTTTCCAAAATGGTGTCACTTGTGGGGGGTTTCCACTGTTTAGGCGCATCAGAGGTTCTCCAAACGCGACATGGCGTACAATCTCAATTCCAGCCAATTTAAGTTTGAAAAAGTCAAACGGCGCTCCTTCCCTTACGAGCTCTGCCGTGTGCTCAAACAGTGGTTTTCCCCCACATATTGGATATTGGCGTACTCAGGAGAAATTGCACAACAATCTTATCTGTCCATTTTCTCCTTTTACCCTTGTGAAATTAAAAAAAAAGTTTGTAAAAGATCATTTTTGTGGCTAAAAAGTTAAATATTCATTTTTTCCTTCCACGTTGCTTCAGCTCCTGTGAAGCACCTGAAGGGTTAATAAACTTCTTGAATGTAGTTTTGAGTACCTTGAGGGGTGCAGTTTTTAGAATGGTGTCACTTTTGGCTATTTTTGCTATATAGACCCCTCAAAGTGACTTCAAATATGAGGTGGTCCCTAAAAAAAATGGCTTTGTAAATTTTGTTGTAAAAATGAGAAATCGCTGGTCAAATTTAACCCTTATAACTTCCTAACAAAAAAAAATTTTTGGTTCCAAAATTGTGCTGATGTAAAGTAGACATGTGGGAAATGTTATTTCTTAACTATTTTGTGTGATATATTTCTCTGTTTTAAGGGAATCAAAATTCAAAGTTTGAAAATTGCAAAATTTTAAAAATTTTCGCCATATTTGCGTTTTTTTCAAAAATAAACGCAAGTTATATCGAAGAAATTTTACCAATAACTTGAAGTACAATATGTCACGAGAAAACAATCTCAGAATCGCGAAGATCCATCAAAGCATTCCAGAGTTATAACCTCATAAAGAGACAGTGGTCAGAATTGTAAAAATTGGCCCGGTCATTAACGTGCAAACCACCCTTGGGGGTGAAGGGGTTAAGGAACTTATCTAGATGTGTGTTGAGCACTTTGAACCTCCAAGTGCTTCACAGAAATTTATAAACGCAGAGCCGTGAAAATAAAAAATCATTTTTTTCCTCAAAGATGATTTTTTTAGCCAGCTATTTTTTATTTTCAAAAGGGTAACAGGAGAAACTAGAACCCCAAAATTGGTGTGCAATTTGTCCTGAGTACGTTGAAACCCCATATGTTGGGGTAAACCACTGTTTGGGCGCATGGCAGGGCTCGGAAGGGAGGGAGCGCCATTTGACTTTTTGAACGCCAGGTCGTGTTTGGAGACCCCCTGATGTGCCTAAATAGTGGAAACCCCTCAATTCTAGCTCCAACCCTAACCCCAACAAACCCCTAACCCTAATCCCAACCCTAACCCTAATCCTAACCCTAATTGTAACCCTAACCCTAATATAACCCTAACCCCAAATGTAACCCGAACCCTAAATGTAACCCTAACCCTAATTGTAACCCTAACACTAACCCTAATTCCAACCCTAACCCTAATTATAACCCTAACTCTAAGGCTAGGTTCATATTGCATTTTATCAGCCTGTTCAACACATAGAATTGATGGGCTGGTAACGGTATAGCATAACGCAATCGCGTTATGCTATACCTGCTAGCGCAGAGGAATTAGCAGATGATTCATCTGCGCTAGCGGTGACGGAGCCCAGGCGCTGCAGCCCGCGTCCGAGGCTCCGTCACTGAATGACGGCACGTCGCGAACACATGCCGCTTTATGGCATGCGTCGCGATGCGACCTCAAATAGGGGTGAATGGCAGCGTTAACGGACTGCGTTACACCGCGTTACACTGCGGTGTAACGCAGTCTGTCTAATGGACTGCCATAACACAGTATGAACCCAGCCTAACCCTAACCCTAATTGTAATTTCTTTATTTTATTATATGTCCCTAACAAAGGGGCTGATAAAGGGGGGGTTATGTACTGTTTTTTTTTTATTTTGATCACTGTGATAATTTATCACAGTGATCAAAATGTACTTTTAGAGAATGAATGGAATCATTCATTTTTTGAATGTGCCGCGAGGCTTCATTTTACAGGATGAAGAGGACGGAGGATCGGAGGACAGGGGGAGCTGCAGGAGCGCAGAGGGGCCATGGGGGAACACCTTGAGGTACCAGGGGGGATCGGGGGTTCTGGGGACCCTATTTCTCTCCCCTCTGATGTGCGATCACATCAGAGGGGAGAGAAATTGCTTGCAGGATAGCGTCTTTTTTTTTTTCTTTTGTGATTGCCGTTATAGGGTTAATAATGGCGATTGCAAAACCTGGGTGACTGGGGGGACCCTAATTATGTTCTTTGGGGTCTCGGCTACCTCTGGTAGCCGAGACCCCAGAGAAAATCAGGCTCGTCGGGCGCCATTTTCTTTACCGGAGAAAGACGCGGGCGACTGCAGGAGACATGGTAGGCCTTGGGGGACACCGGGAGGCACGGGGGGCTGATCGGGGTCCCGGGGACTCCATTTCTCTCCCCTCTGATGTGCTATCACATCAGAGGAGAGAGAAATTAAAGGGAAAATTGCTTTTTTTTGCGATCGCCGTTATAGGGTTAATAACGGCGATCCCAAAAGCAAAAGCTGGGTCGGTTTATACCAACCCGAATCATGTTCTCTGGGGTCTCGGTTACCCCCGGTAGCTGAGACCCCGGAGAAAATCCGACTCTGGGGGGGCGCTATAGGCTTTTTCCACAGCGCCGTTAAATAACGGCGCTGTGGTTTAAGTACCCTTATTGACCTCCGTTAATAGGCGTACCAGTGGTCGTTAAGGGGTTAAGCTATGTGCAAAATAACACTATGTTCTTTCCCTTGTTTGCTGTGCATTATTTATTTTTTGGTCACAGATATAATGCTAAGGGCTTATACTCATCTGTGTTTAAATCGAAGGAGTGCAATCTGATAAAAAATCAGATGGTACTAACTAATGTTATTCACTGATTTAATACTCATCTGTGATTTTTTTTCTCAGCTGTATTCTGGATGAGAAAAAAATTGCAGCATAATGTGAGTGGCCAGATACAGTATAACGAACAAGACTCACCAATGCAAGTCAATGGGTGAGAGAAAATAAACGGACAGCACACGGACCATCTGTTTACAGATAGGCCGGGGTCACACACAACGTCTAAAAAAATCGGACCGTTTTAGTCGGACAATTATCGCACAAAAGTTTCATGAACATTGATCCGTCTGTCATCCGATTGTACTGCGATGATGCGATTTAGTCGCATCTGAGCGTACGTTTCACATCCGATTGACATACGACTTGCGAGATTTTGTCGGTGGCTAGCAAAACCGACATATAATCGATCCAAATGAATAGTTTTTAAATCACAAACGAAAGAATAGATATATACACATAGAATACATATATATATGTCATTGTGACACATATATATATATATATTTATAGTTCATACACTTCTGCATAGTATAATAGCCGCTAATTCAATTGCCGGCTTTTGTGAAATTACAGAACCCGACATGAAATGTCACATGGTTTACATACAGTTAACAATGTCATTTCATGTAGTTTGATATATGGTTTTCACTAACGATGACATGAGTGTATGTTGTGAGACAGTGAAGGGGTGCGTACTGGACGGGGTGTATATCTCGCCCAGGTTTCTTAGCTGGGTCGCATAAGGAACATAGGAGTGAAGGTAGGATGGAAGTACGACGTTCACTCCACTGCCCATCCAGTACAGGCTTGCAGCTCAACCCTGAGTACACACAGCTGCCTAATTAAGCAGCCAGAAATAGGTGGTAGAGTTACACAGACAGAGCTCTCAGTCTGGATCTGACTTCAGAGGCTGTTGAGTCTCCTGCAAGCCATCTCTGGTAATTACAATATATGTGTTGTTGTGGCCAGGCTGCTAGAGCCTAATTCACAGTAGTGAGGGAACTAACTGTGTTTAGTTAGCAGCCTGCCAGGCTTAGGACTTTTGTTTATGATTTGGTTTATGTTTTGTTGCTGTGGACTTTAATAAAACTGGTTGCGGCCAGTTTGCACCAATACTGCTGTCTGGACTCTTTATGCCACTCCGTCTACCCGAGACGGCGATTCCAGAGCTATATACCCCCTGAACAGTCTACAATTGGTGCTCGAATGCGGGCAGCACAGTGGCTAAAAACAGCAGCAAAGAAACGTTTGTCCAAAGTAGCCTTAAAGAGACAGTAGCCCTAATAATGTCTGCACAGCAAAGCTGAACTGGCTGTGATAAAGACTGTGGAGTGTGCATGTCCTAGGTAAAGACTGCAGTTGCCGGGACAGACAAGTCTGTCAGTATGGAGGAGCTGCTCAAACATTTGGCGAGAGCTAGTGTGCAACAGCAGGAGACTAACCGACTGCTAATGGAGCAGATTGCAGCACTACGCCAGGCTCTCAGCACCTCGTCCCAGAGTGATGTCGCAAGGTCACCTGCATTGTCCGCTGTAAAGAAGGCGGTAAAACAGACCCTGCAAAAGATGACGCCTCATGACAATGTGGAGGCATATCTCGCTATATTTGAAAGACTGGCAGAGAAGGAGAATCTGCCACCATCTGAATGGGCCATGATAGTCGCACCCTATCTGACTGGGGAACCCCAAAAGGCCTATTTTGACCTTAGCGAGCAGGATAGCAAAGACTATGCCAAGCTGAAAACGGAGATTCTTGCCCGCCTGGGTGTTACAGTTGCAGTCCGTGCCAGGAGAGTCCATAACTGGAGATACAGTGGGGACAAGTCTGCTCGCTCACAGATGTATGACCTGATTTATCTGGTAAAGAAGTGGCTGGAGCCTGACGTCAGCGACCCTGCCCAAAAAGGTAGTGATGGACCGGTACATCTGGGCCCTTCCTCCTGAGGTGCAGCTCTGGGTCGGACAGGCAGACCCCAAAGATACCAATCATCTGGTCAGCCTGATAGAGAGGTACTCCACCACTAAAGACTACTCCCGCAACCAGCCGTCCGAGCGGTCGTCATTTCGGAGTACCCGGCTTCCGACATCTCCCGGTAAGAGAGTTCCAGCTGTTGGGGCCAGGGGGGCTACTGATAGACGGGTTCAGGCCCGAGGGGACATGTGTGAGGCAAGGGCCAATGCTTCCCAGTCGGGAGTCCCCAGGCCTAGAAAGGTCTTCCCGTCTGAACCCCCAGACCTGAGACAGTGTTGGAGATGCCGGGAAAGGGGTCATATTTCAGCCAACTGTCCACTAGTGGGGGAACCTATGGACTGTGATGCTGGAAGTTCTCTCTCTCTCCTTGCGGAACCAGTGTGCGTGGCCACCCCAACCGAGGAGAATGGCCCACAGGTGTCCCAGGTGGTTATAAATGGCTGCCCCGTACAAGTCCTCCTAGACTCTGGGAGTCGAGTGACTCTGATACATGCCAACCTGGCTGATAGGGACTTCATCCCCGATAAACACCTGAGCGTGGTGTGCATCCATGGAGACACCAAAGTCTACCCGGTAACTTCCATGGACTTCGTCACAAAACTCGGGGAGATCTCGTATGAAGTGGAGGTAGTGAAGAACCTGATGCACCCCGCCATATTGGGTCGTGACTTTCCCCTGTTTTGGGATCTTTGGGGAAAAAACGGTTCTACCGGACAGTGTGATGAAGCTCCTACGGTGGTTGCGCGGTCCATAGGGGCGGAACACAATGCTAGTGTGTTGTTGAATGATGAATTTCCATTTCAAGTGATGTTGGGGAGGGGGATAATGGTTCTCTGGAACAGAATGTCCCTGACCTACCTGTGTCCCGTGGAAATTTTGGGACTGAGCAATTGCGAGACCCCACTCTTAAACATGCCAGGGAAAATATAACGGTTCTGAATGAGATCCCACAAGAGCCCGGCTTTGAGGAAAGATTTCCCCATTTTGCCATGAACAATGACCTGCTATATAGGGTCACTAAGGTAAAGGGAGAGGCCGTGAGTCAGCTCCTAGTACCTAAGCCATATAGAAGTATGGTGCTAGGTTTGTCACATAACCACGTGCTTGATGGGCACTTGGCGATGGTCAAGACCCAGGAAAGAATCCTCCAGAGGTTTTACTGGCCAGAGGTTTATCGAGATGTGGAGGATTATTGCAAAACCTGCCCCACGTGTCAGATAAATGCTCCGGTTTCTCACTTCCGCAGTCCATTAGTCCCGCTGCCGGTTATAGAGATACCATTTGAAAGGGTAGCGATGGACTTGGTAGGTCCTATTGTGAAATCAGCCAGGGAGCACCAATACATACTAGTGATACTTGATTATGCAACCCGGTACCCCAAGGCTGTCCCTTTAAGAAATATGGCGTCCAAAAATATTGCACGGGAACTCTTTCATATGTTTTCCAGGACAGGAATCCCTAAAGAGATCCTCACGGACCAAGGCACACCTTTTATGTCCAAGGTGATGAAGGAACTGTGTAAGTTGCTTAAAATCTCCACATTCGAACATTCGTGTATCACCCACAGACGGATGGGCTGGTTGAACATTTTAATAAAACGTTAAAACATATGTTAAAGAAAGCAGTGGAGAAAGATGGTCGGGACTGGGACTACCTGTTACCCTACCTAATGTTTTCGGTCAGAGAGGTGCCCCAAGCCTCTATGGGGTTTTCTCCCTTTGAGTTGGTATATGGTCGGCACCCGCGGGGCTTGCTAGACATAGCCAAGGAAGTATGGGAGCCCGAGGCAACCCCATACAAGAGTGTTATAGAGTATATTGCCCAGATGCAAGATAGAATTGCTAAGATTATGCCATTGGTTAAGGATCATCTGCACAGAGCCCAAGAAGCTCAAAGCAGGATATATAATCGGTCAGCAAAAATTAGGACTTTCAACCCCGGGGATCGAGTCCTAATTCTAATTCCCACGGTGGAAAGTAAGTTTTTGGCCAAGTGGCATGGCCCATACGAGATAGTACAGAAAGTGAGCGAGGTCACCTACAAAGTACACCAACCCGGGAGACGGAAGCCCTACCAGGTCTATCATATCAACTTGATCAAGCCCTGGAGGGACAGAGAGTCATTATTGGCCTCGGGTGAAGTAGAGAAAGGGTTAAAACCACCTCTACCTCCTGTGACAATTGGTGAGACATTGTCCGTACAACAAAAACAGGAAGTACGGGAGTTTCTGCAGAAAAATCAGCAGAGGTTTTCAGACTTGCCCAGCCGGACTTCTCTTGTGAAACACCATATTGAGACCGAGCCCGGTACTAAGGTCAAGCTGAAGCCGTACAGGATACCGGAAGCCCGCAGAGAGATAGTCTCTACTGAGATCAAACGGATGATAGACCTCGGGGTCATGGAGGAGGCCCAAAGCGAGTGGTGTAGCCCGATTGTCCTGATCCCAAAACCTAATGGAACATGGAGGTTTTCTAATGATTTTAGAAAGTTGAACGACGTGTCAAAGTTTAATGCATGCCCGATGCCACGGGTAGACGAGCTAATCGAGAGGTTAGGGTGTGCCCGTTATATTACAACCCTCGATCTGACAAAAGGGTACTGGCAGATACCCCTGTCTGATGAGGCAAAAGAAAAAAACGGCCTTTGCAACCCCTGGAGGCTTGTTTCAGTATCTTGTGATGCCATTCGGGTTGCATGGAGCCCCAGCTACCTTTCAGAGGCTTATGGACCTGATCCTGCGCCCGCATCAAGCCTTCAGCTGC
>JARQOD010008571.1:0-35077 GCA_033576555.1 Oophaga sylvatica
TAAAATTTGACAAAAAAAATTATCAACTCTATGTGTAGTTCCGGAGTTATTCACATAAATCGCTTATGTCGCGCATAATCAAACGTGCTCAATCGTCCATAACTTTTATTTGAAAAGAGGTACCCTGGACCACTAGTGCTCAAAATGATCATCTCAATGTCCTGAATAATATTTGACAAAAAAATTATCAACTCTATGTGTAGTTCAGGAGTTATTCACATAAATTGCTTATTTATAAATGTTAACGGAAACTTGCAAGAGTTTCAACAGTAACTTGGTAGGACTATCATCACAATGTACTTCATGGCCAGAATGTTGTGAACTACATCCAGTAAGACATTAATTATTCACAGATTCTGTATGAATTTGAAATTCTTTGTTACATAACGCGCATATTCAAAAGTACTCAATCAAACCAATTTTGCCCAAAAAATGCACAACTCTATGTATAATTGAAGAGTTAAAAAAATATGCTTACTCCACATGTGCAACATTTTATAGGTACCTCACTGTTTGCTATCACAACTAACGAGAAATTTCCAAAGGGGCTTAACCAACTAATCCATGTTTAATTCAAGGTTTGTTGAACAGATGCTAAGTTTGTATGTTAATTTACACTTAATAAAGTTTTATGTCCTCAAATTATTTATATGTAATTGTAACATCATTATTAACCTTTTTTTAACTTTACATAGTGGTTCTTGTGTTGACACGGGTGTCAGTGGGTGCTCTCGTCCGCTGGCCCGGCGGCCTTTACAAAGACAGCATTGACCAGGCTCATCCCAACTTAACGCCCGACCTCCTTAACAGTGGGTGTAACACTACTCAGACAACACAGGGTGAGGGAATCACAATATTAGGACTTTATTGGATCCCCAAACAATTAACGGCATATCTATCTATATAATTGTCTAACTTTTAACTTCCGTCTGCAACGGAAATCCTTCATCGCTGATTGGTCAAGCCCGGCCGGACGCGACCAATCAGCGACAGGCACATCTGACCACGAATTGGTTCAGGATTTCAACCAGGCACGCCACCGATATCGTCGGGAGATCAGCGACGTTAACGGCCGATCTCCCGACTGTAGCCGCGGGTCAGCTCCACGTACATACTCACCTTCTGTCTCACCCTGTCCAGGCCGGCGCGTCTGCTTCTATCCTGTGCAGTGCGGTCACGTAGTACCGCTCATTAAGGTCATGAATATGGATGTAACGCCACTCCTATAGGCGTGGCGTCCATATTCATGACCTTAATGAGTGATACCACGTGACCGCTCCACAGAGGAAGAAGCAGATGCGCCGGAAGAGAGATGCAGGAGCGTGGAGCAACGGAGCGAGGAGGGTAAGTATGATGGAAGAGCACGGGGAGCTCAGCGGAGGGTGGGAGTGGAGCCAAGTATACAGGGTAGGAGCGGAGCCATGTATATAGGATTGGATTGGAGGATGGGAGCCGAGCCATGTATACAGGGTAGGAGCGGAGCCATGTATATAGGATTGGAGGGTGGGAGCAGAGCCGTGTATATAGGGTGGAGAGCAGAAGCGATGTATATAGGATGGGAGGGTGGGAGCGGAACCATGTATATAGGGTGGGAGCGGAGCCATGCACACAAGGATGGGAGGGTTGGAGCAGAGCCATGCCTAAATAAACGACATACATATTCTAGAATATCCAATACGTTATAATCAGGCCACCATCTAGTCTACTATATAATCGTCTAATTCTGTCTGTCTGCAATGGACATAACGCGTCGCTGTTTGATTTCGCCAGGCCGGACGTGACCAATCAGTGACAGGCGCAGTCCAGCCGCAAATTGGTGCAGGATTTGAACCATGCATGCCACTGCTATTGTCGGGAGCCGCGGTAGCCGCGGGTCTCTTGCCGTATGGAGGTCAGTGGCGACGCAGTCGGGAGATGACCGGAGCCAGCCGATTATCTCCCGGCTGATTGCAGCGGAAGTACCCAGACCAGCAGCCTCCATGTAAACACCTGCAGTAGCATCCACGTACACCCTACCAGCAGCAGCCTCTATATACCCCAGCAGAAGCAGCCTCCACATATACCCCAGCAGCAGCAGCCTCCACATATACCCCAGCAGCAGAAGCCTCCACATATACCCCAGCAGCAGCAGCCTCCACATATACCCCAGCAGCAGCCTCTATATACAACCCAGCAGCTGGAGCCTCTATATACACCCCAGCAGCAGCAGCCTCTATATACACCCCAGCAGCAGCAGCCTCTATATACACCCCAGCAGCCTCTGTATAAACACCAGCAGCCTCTATATACACCCCAGAAGAATCTATATACACCCCAGCAACCTCTATATATACCCCAGCAGCCTCTCTATACACCCCTGCAGCTCTATATACACCCCAGCAGCCTCTATAAACACCCCAGCAGCCTCATATTTTGATGATCTGTTTAATAATTTTGTTCAGTTGTATTAAGTTCTATGAGCAATAACATTTAATGAAAATGTATATATTTTACCTGCAAAATCCTGTGTATTCATTGTATTATTCTTAAATCTTCATAAATAAACTACATACATATTCTAGAATACCCGATGCGTTAGAATCGGGCCACCATCTAGTATCACATAACCAGCAAAACACAAAATGTAACAGGCAACAGTTTCTCACCCTTCCACTTCCAGGGCTACTTACTCCAAGCCAGCAGCACCCCGCTTTCGCCGGGCACCCACCGAGAAAGGAATAATGCCAGATTTAGGCAGCTGAGTACCGCAAAGTCTGTAGTCAGGTGACTGGATTTTCCCAAGCTGGATTCCGTCCTAATGTAGTCTTTGATATCTCAGTCGAATCCTTGCATTTGATGCTGAAGTCCATGTAGTCTTATAATCCAGGTTCGGTTATGGCCGATCCAAAATTGGTACCATGCAGCAAGAGAGACTTGGTCACTGGACAGTCCTCCTTCTAAACCCCTGAGCTCTCAATTCAGACGTTGGGGCTTCATGATTGGTGGAATAATTAGAGTGTGCTAGATTGGATAGACTCCAAGCCACATACATAATATCCCTAGTAGTAATGGTCTCTAAAGCCCGGGTCTCACATAGCGATACACAACGATCAGGATCGCTGGTGTATCGCTACATTATCGCTGCTGAGCTGCCAAACAGGCAGCTCAGGCAGCGATCAGTACAAGCGACACTGCGGGTAACTGATGCAGGGAGCTGGTAACCAAGGTACACGTCGGGTTTCCAAGCGCTGCGCGGTGCCTGGAAACCCGCTGTGTACCTTGGTTACCAGCTCCCTGCTTCAGGGAGCTGGTATCCAAGGTACACAGCGGGTTTCTAGGCACAGCCCCCGCCTGGAAACCCGCTGTGTACCTTGGTTACCAGCGGATCGCTGGTCTCCCACCTGTCACACGCAGCGATGCGTGCCTGTCAGCGGGAGACCAGCGATCAAAAAAATGTCCTGACATTTCAGCGACGATCAGCGATACCCAGCAGGGGGGCTGATCGTCGCTGAATGTCACACACAGCGATATCGCTGGTGAGCTCGCTGCTGCGTCACAAAACTAGTGACTCAGCAGCGATCTCGGTAGCAATATCGCTATGTGAGACGGGCCCTTAACAGACAAGGAAGAGTCAGCTAATTTAGAATCTAGCATACACATAGTAATACAATGAAAGGTTAGCATAATTGATTTGTCTGAGTCTGTGACCTTCCCTGGCAAAGGTAATTACATGAGTCAACAGTAACTTCAAACCTAGACTCCTAAAGGTATGCCACATGAAACAATCGCTAACGGGATCGCTAAAAACGTCACTATTTAGCGATCCGTTAGCGATGTTGTTGTGCGGCAGCTGCCAGCGACGAGCTTACCTGCGTGATTCGCTCGCGCTGAATCGTCCAGGACCCATTTTCTCGTGGCGCCGCTGGTAAGTAACGCTAGTTGCACCTTTTAGCGATTAGCGACTTTTGTACCGCTAAAGTCTTAGAGATCGCTAACGGCGATAGCGTCGTTAATATATCGCTAATGTGCCGCACTAGCGATATAGAAACAATCTGCAGCGATCGCATTAGTATGCCACGCTAGCGGATTGTTAGTTGGCAGTACTTATAGTCTTGTAGAAACAATGAGGGTCTTATCAAAGGTAATAAACAAAACTTCTGTCTGGCCAAATTTTAGAACTTAACCCATCTAGCATGAAAGAGTCATGTGTGACAGTCTGTTCTGAAGTGATACACTCACTTGGAAGCCATCAAAGTATTCCACAGAGTGGCCCTACTTGGAGGATTGTCAGTGAAATTAATCTGTCCATGATAAGGATTTGTGTTGAATTGGCATACTGGAGTGAACTAAAGGTACTGTCACACTAAGCGAGATCGCTTAAGTGTCAGCGATTTTATGACGCAGCAGCGACATCGTCAGCGACGTCGCTGTGTGTGACATGTCTCAGCGATGTGGCCCCCGCTGCGATGTCGCTGATCGTGCACGAACTTCTGGGCCGTATTTTGATCGTTGGTGTCCCGCTGGTGAGCCTGAATCGCTGAGTTTGACACCCTTTTAGTAACGACGAGCGACCACGTTGGCGACTCATATGTCAGAGGCGCAGGCGGGACTAGGTTTTCTTTCATAACGCCCCTCAGCTCCGATTGGTGGCCACAACATCACCTCAGCAATAAATGAAAACGTAAATGCGCCCCCATCCATTGTTCCAGAGCGCTTTGTGGTTGACTCCAACGTTCTGTCCTTTGTGCGTTGTTGCGAGGATACTATCGTGTGTGGGGATTTTGCCATCCTGTCAAAGTCGCTACAGCGCTTCATCTTTGCCATTATATCTTCTGGATATTTGGATTTCCCTTGCAAGGTACATATTGTTTGTGATATTTTGTGATGCGTTTTTTGGATAACACACCTTTTCTTTTTGTCTGCTTAACTCCAATATATATACAGCCGTGTTGCCGGATTTTTTTTCCTCGCCCACCACTGCAATTTTATTAGATCTTTGTTGCTTTTTGAGGATTTTTTTTTGTTAGAATCATCTTGTCAACTAGTGTGCAAGGAAGTAGTGATTCAAATGGATATTCATACTCTATGTATTATAGGCACATATTTTGACGAGGCTGAAGTTGGTTTTTATTCTTATTATTCGGAGCTGAAGTTAGTTTTTTATTTGTCAGTTTCTTATTCGGCAAATTTTTCTTTTCTGTTTTTTATAGGTTTAACAACAAAAAATAAGCATCAAAATAATAAAAAACAATGCAGCTAGATGCCCTGATGTGAATACACTTAAAATCTGCGCAAAAAATTATAAAACTGGCACAAAAATGGGCATCAGGCTATGTGCACACGTTGCGGAATTGCCATGGAAATTTCCGCGGCAATTCCGCACCTCCCTGCTGCGGGAAATCCGCATATTATAGGTATGCGTATTCCCGCTAAAAACTAGCGTTTTGCAAGCGGAATTAGCTTGCAGAATGCTAGCGTTTTACAAGCGATCTGACAGGTTGGTCATACGAGTCAAACAAGTGTTTGACTCGTGTGACCAACTTTTTACTATTGATGCCGCCTATTCCGCATCAATAGTAAAAAGATCTAATTTAAAAATAATAAAAAAAATAATAAATAATGATATTCTCACCTTCCGGCGGCCCCTGCAGCTTTCCCGCCTCACAGCGACGCTCCCGGCAAGTTCCGTTCCCAGGAGTCCTTTGCGACAATCACCCGATGACGTAGCATCTCACGAGACCGCTACGTCATCTGGGTGATCTCGCAATGCACTCCTGAGAACGCGATTGGCGGGAGCGTCGCTGAGAGGCGGGAAAGCTGCGGGGGACGCCGGAAGGTGAGAATATCATTATTTTTTATTTTAATTATTGTTTTTACATGGATATGGTACCAGGGCCTGGAGGAGAGTCTCCTGTCCTCCAGACCCTGGGTACCATCCGCACAAGAACCGCTTACTTTCCTCATGGTGGGCACAGCCACATGCGGAAAGTAATTGGTTCAATGCATTCCTATGGCGGCGGAATCGCCGTGGTTCCGCAAAAAAGAATGAGCATGCTGCGGATTCTCCCGCAATGCGATTCCGCCGCGGAAAAACCCGCAGCATGTGCACAGCATTGCGGAATCTCATAGGCCTTAATGAGTTGTATTGTGTAAGCGGTTTTCGAAAAACCGCGGCAAAACCGCTAAGAAACCTCAACGTGTGCACATAGTCTCAAAGTGGGCACCAGAGGGCGTTAATGAAAGGGTTAAATAACTTTGGGCCACTGAAATGACACTGCAGACATATAGAACAGGGCGCCCAACATTAAAAACAAGTCTCTCCAGTTGGCCCAGATGGGTTCTGGGCATCAGAATAGGCATCAAAGTGGGCACAGTCGATTTTCACAGGTTTGAATAAGTAACAGATGTTTTTAAGGGGTTAAATGATTTTGGGACTCTGATCTCACACTAAGAATACAGAGATAGTGATGCTCCGCATCAAACCCAGGTCCCTCCTGCCTGGCCCAAATGGGTTCTGGGCATCAGAATTGGCATCAAAGTGGGCAAACGGCAAATTTACAGATGTGAATAAGCTAACAGATGTTGTTCAGGGGTTAATGACTGGGCACTGTTCTACACTAATGAGTAAAACAGATAGTGATGCCCGCATCAAAACCAAGTCCTCCAGCCTGGCCCAATGGGTTCTGGGCATCAGAATGGCATCAAATGGGCAAACAGACAATTTTCACAGTTTGAATAAGTAACAGATGTTTTTAAGGGGTTAAATACTTTGGGACTCTGATATCACACTAAGATACACAGATATGATGTCTGCATCAAATCCCAGATCCCTCCTTCCTGGCCCAAATGGGTTCTGGGCATCAGAATTGGCATCAAAGTGGGCAAACAGGCAATTTTACAGATTTGAATAAGTAACAGATGTTGTTCAGGGGTTAAATGACTTTGGGCCACTGTTCTCACACTATGAGTACACAGATAGTGATGCCTCGCATCAAACCCAAGTCCCTCCAGCCTGGCCCAAATGGGTTCTGGGCATCAGAATTGGCATCAAAATGGGCAAACAGACAATTTTCACAGTTTTGAATAAGTAACAGATGTTTTTAAGGGGTTAAATTACTTTGGGACTCTGATATCACACTAAGTATACACAGATACTGATGTCTTGCATCAATCCCAGATCCCTCCTTCCTGGCCTAAATGGGTTCTGGGCATCAGAATTGGCATCAAAGTGGGCACAGTCGATTTTCACAGGTTTGAATAAGTAACAGATGTTTTTAAGGGGTTAAATGATTTTGGGACTCTGATCTCACACTAAGAATACAGAGATAGTGATGCCCCGCATCAAACCCAGGTCCCTCCTGCCTGGACCAAATGGGTTCTGGGCATCAGAATTGGCATCAAAGTGGGAAAACGGGCAATTTTTACAGATTTGAATAAGTAACAGATGTTGTTCAGGGGTTAAATGACTTTGGGCCACTGTTCTCACACTATGAGTACACAGATAGTGATGCCTCGCATCAAACCCAGGTCCCTCCAGCCTGGCCCAAATGGGTTTTGGGCATCAGAATTGGCATCAAAATGGGCAAACAGACAATTTTCACAGTTTTGAATAAGTAACAGATGTTTTTAAGGGGTTAAATTACTTTGGGACTCTGATATCACACTAAGTATACACAGATACTGATGTCTTGCATCAATCCCAGATCCCTCGTGCCTGGCCTAAATGGGTTCTGGGCATCAGAATTGGCATCAAAATGGGCAAACAGCCAATTTTCACAGATTTGACTAAGTAACTGATGTTTTTAAGGGGTTAAATGACTTTGGACCACTGATCTCACACTATGAGTACACAGATAGTGATGCCTCGCATCAAACCCAGGTCCCTCCAGCCTGGCCCAAATGGGTTCTGGGCATCAGAATTGGCATCAAAATGGGCAAACAGACAATTTTCACAGTTTTGAATAAGTAACAGATGTTTTTAAGGGGTTAAATGACTTTGGGCCACTGATCTCACACTATGAGTACACAGATAGTGATGCCCCGCATCAAACCCAGGTCCATAAAGCCTGGCCCAAATGGGTTCTGGGCATCAGAATTGGCATCAAAGTGGGCAAACAGCCAATTTTCACAGATTTGACTAAGTAACTGATGTTTTTAAGGGGTTAATGACTTTGGGCCACTGATCTCACACCACCATTACAAACACAGTAAGGCTGGAGACATACAAGCGATTTAAAAATCGGTCCACTTTTGATGCAGGAGAGTCGGATGAGTGTAATGCGAGTGTCAGGCGTTTTTTTTTCAAGTACAATTTGATTTTTCTCACCGATCATCTGATTTACAACAGAATGCAGTGTGATTGTAAGGCCTCTTTCACACATCAGGTTTACGGCGTCAGGCCATGTGATGATACTGCAAGCTCCAGTACTTGTGCTGTTCTAGAACTTTCCACATAGAACTACGACCCCCATCGTTTTGCTAGCACAGAGCAAAGCCCCCTCCCTCTCTCTCTGCAGTTCACTCCTCTCATCCCTCCCACCTCAGGAATTCTTTAGTAATTCCCTTTGTCTCAAAACCCTGCAGAAAGGTCCCATACATATTATGAGAATTCATTCTTTTGGTCATAACACGGTGGGAGCTTTCGCCAGAAACACGAAAGCTACGGTTTTGAATCAGGCGTCCATCAGGCGTCGTTCCCATGGTAATGGTGAACCCGTAACTCCAACAGAACTCGAGAAATGGAATTCTCGGATGCACCATGAACTATCTCACCCAAGTTTGGGCTCATTTGAACAGTCATTTCAAAGTAAGATCATTGATAGGTCTGCCATTATTCTGCTAGGTTCCCAGGATGAGGTATGGCCCTTATGATCTTCCAGAACTTAAAGCTAGAACTTCTAGCCCGGGGAGGTGGCGTGAAAACCATCCCCTTTTGTGAGGTCACCAGCCCACATGTATAAGTCTTGCAGTTAGCCCCCCTGGTCATTTCAGGCTGTGATGAGGTGACTAACAGATCTGCAAATGAACTATGACGTGTGGCTCCTCCCCCAGCCTGTCTTGCCTGTACCTGCCTGAGTGCCATGTAAGTTTTCACCTTTAATCCTGTTTTATTTCTAACTGTATTGTACATAACTGTATTGTCTCAGCTTGTTACCTTTTTTTTAAACTATAAGCACTGCCTGCATTTTTAGGAATAAACCTATAAAATTATTAGTTTGTTTCTCCTGCTCTATAAACGATTTTGCACGTGCCTGAAGTACTACGCTACTGATTTGGGGTTGCTATGGACCCTCTTGATAAATTGTTCATTAAATAAATCGTAGCTGGTGGCAGCTAAAAAGAAGAGGTGTAAAGTGTTAACCTATTGGGTGGCGTTGGCAGTGACGGAGCGTGTTTTATAAGTGTATTGCCTGGCTGCGGCCCGGAGTAATTATAATTCCCTCACTGCAGCGTGCCCAATAGCCAGCACACATTCAAGTGGCCCGTCTGGCGACTAATTATCCTAGGTGCAGTTCCCTGACTGACCTGAGGGTAAGGGGGGGCGCCAGAGAGCTGCCAGTTCCTAAGTGGAAGTGGGATAATTATAAATCCCTGCAGATTATTGGGTCGGACGGCAGCAGCCGTCGTATGTGTGTGCGCGTTTTCGTCACATTTGTGGCAACGGAGGGATCACAAGCCGTGATACCCCGGGCTACCGTGTGGCGGACCGTGTGCACGCTCATCACAGGCCAAAAACCGGATCCGTCTCATCCAGTGTATCCGGTTTTTAAGCCCTTTTTCGACAGATTACGCCGGATCCAGTTTTTAAAAACGCCCTTTTTGGGGTTCCAAACGTGATTGGCTACTGAAAACCTATATATGCACTGTTCCTACAGCCCATCTGGTTGTATAGGAGCAAGTGCCGGTTGGAGAGAAGAGCAAGTGGCTGCTGAAAATGGATGTTGTGATAGGAAACATTCTGAAGAATTTGGTGGATTTCACAGTGGAGGCGAATTGTCTGAAAGCGATTGTTCTGGAGAAGGAGAGAAAGATACAGCAGCGACGACGACGTTTATGGATCCACCCCATCACAGCCCAGAGAATGACGCGTGGGGTAACTTCTACACTATACGTGGAGCTACGAGGAAACCCTCAGAATTTTTTTGCATATCTTCGCAAGAAAATGGAGAAGTTTGATTTGTTGGTGGAGCGTGTTGGAGAAATTAAAGTTATGCATGATTGAAAGTTATGGACGATTGAGTACGTTTGATTATGCGCGACATAAGCGATTTATGTGAATAACTCCTGAACTACACAAAGAGTTGATAATTTTTTGTCAAATATTATTCAGGACATTGAGATGTATCATTTGAGCACTAGTGGTCCAGGGTACCTCTTTTCAAATAAAAGTTATGGACGATTGAGCACGTTTGATTATATGCACATAAATAAGCGATTTACGTGAATAACTCTGAACTACACATAGAGTTGATAATTTTTTGTCAAATATTATTCAGGACATTGAGAGTTCATTTGGCACTAGTGGTCCAGGGTACTCTTTTCAAAAAAGTTATGGACGATTAGCACTTATAATTTGGAATAATAACGATTTATGTGATAATTCTGACTACAATAGATTGATATTTTATTTGCACATTATTAGGACATGACTTTATTTTGAGATGTGTCAGGGTATTTTCAAATAAGTTATGTACGATTATTGAGTATGTTGATTTTGCACATATAACGTTTTACGTGAATAATCTGAACAACTAGAGTTGTATTTTTCAAATATTATTAGGACATTGAGATGTATTTTGGATAGTGGTCAGGGTACTCTTTTCAAATAAGTTATGGACGATTGAGCAGTTTGATTATATGCGATAAATAAGCGATTAGTGATAACCTGAATAAATAGAGTTGATATTTTTTTGCACATATATTAACATGGATTTAATTTGAGCACTAGTGATCCGGGTAATTTTTCAAATATTAGACGATGTTGAGAGTTTGATTATATGCGACTAAATAAGTTTGGAATAACTCTGAACTACAATAAGTTGATATTTTTGAATATATTAGACATGAGATGTTATTTAGCTATGTCAGGGTACCTTTTCAAATAAAGTTTGTAATTGAAGTTTGATATGCGACATAAATAAGCGATTTAGTGAATAACTCTGACTACACATAGAGTTGATAATTTTTTTGTCAAATATATTCAGGACATGAGATGTTCATTTGAGCACTAGTGGTCCAGGTACCTCTTTTCAAATAAAAGTTATGGACGATTGAAGACATTGATATATGCGACTAATAAGCGATTTACGTGAATATCCTGAATAACATGAGTTGATATTTTTTGCTATTATTAGGCTGAGATGTTCATTTGAGACTATGATCAGGTACTCTTTTCAAACTAAAGTTATGTACATGATTAGTAGTTTGATTATTGCACATAAATAGCATTATTGAAATTCTGAATACACTAGAGTGTATTTTGTCAAATAATTAGGACATTGAGATGATCTTTTGAGCACTATGGTCAGGGTACTCTTTTCAAATAAAAGTTATGACGATTGACAGTTTGATTATATGCACATAAATAAGCATTTACGTGATAACTTTGAACTAAATAGAGTTGATATTTTTTTGTCAAAATATTCGATTGAGTGTTCATTTTGAGTACTAGGGTAGGTACTTTTTCAAATAAAATTATGGACATTGAGATTTATTATAGCACAAATAGTGTTTATGAATAACTTTGACTACACATGGTGATCATTTTGTCAAATATATTCAGGACATGAGATGTTCATTTTGGCACTAGTGGTCCAGGGTACTTTTCAATAAAAGTATGGACGATTGATGGTCGTTGATTATATGCACATAAATAAGCGATTTACGTGAATACTTCTAACTACACATAGAGTTGATAATTTTTTGTCAAATATTATTCAGGACATGAGATGTTCATTTTGAGCACTAGTGGTCAGGTACTCTTTTCAAATTAAAGTATGGACGATTGAGACGTTTGATTGCGCAATAAGCGATTTATGTGAATAACTGAATACACAAGAGTTGATAATTTTTTTTGCAAATATTATTCAGACATTGAGATGTCATTTGAGTACAGTGGAGGGTACTCTTTCAAAATATGGCGATTGGCTTGATATAGCAAACATTTGTGAAATTACTAATAGAGTTGATATTTTGAAATATTTAGCATGAGAGTTTGAGATATGGTCGTCTTTTCAATAAAGTATGGCGATTGAGGTTGATATGCAATAAACGATTCTGAAAACTCTAATATAAGTATTTTTTTGCATTTATTGATGTGTATTGAGATAGTGCGGGTCCTTTTCAATAATATGACGATGGATTATTGCACTAAATAAGTGATTTAGTGAATACTCTGATACACATAAGTTGTAATTTTTTTGTCAATTTATTCAGACATTGAGATGTCATTGAGCTAGTGTCCGGGTACTCTTTTCAAATAAGTTAGGCGATTGAGGTTGATATGCCATAATAAGCGATTACGTGAATAATCTGAATACACATAGAGTTGATATTTTTTTGTAATTATTCGGACTGAATGTCATTGGTACTAGTGGTCAGGGTACTCTTCAAATAAGTTATGGACGTTGAGCCGTTTGATATATGCACTAAATAAGGATTTAGTGAATAACTCTGAACTACAATAGGTTGATATTTTTTCATATTATTAGGACATTGAGTGTTCATTAGCCTTGGTCAGGGTACCTTTTCAATAAGTTTGGAGATGAGCGTTGATTAGCACATAATAAGCGATTACGTAATAACTCGAATACACATAGAGTTGATAATTTTTGTCAAATATTATTCAGGACATGAGTGTATTTGAGCATAGTGGTAGGGTACCTTTTCAATAAAGTTATGCGATGGCACGTTTGATTAATGCACAATAAGCGATTTAGTGAATAATCTGAACTACAATAGAGTGATAATTTTTGCAATATTATCAGGCATGAGATGTTCATTGAGCACTGTGTCAGGGTACTCTTTTCAAATAAGTAGGACGATGAGATTGATTATGCGAATAAGCATTATGATAATCTGAACTACACATGGTGTATTTTTTTGCAATTTAGGACATGAGATGTTCATTGAGACTAGGTCCAGGTACCTCTTCAAATAAGTTGGACGATTGAGCGTTTGTTATTGCATAATTGCAAAGCGATTATGAATAACTTGAACTACACAAGAGTTAATTTTTTGCAATATTATTACATTAGATGTCATTTGAGCATATCCAGGACTCTTCAATAAAGTTAGAGATTATGTTGATTATACCATAAAGCGATTTACGTGATACTCTGAACACACATAAGTTATATTTTTTTGTCAAATATTCAGGACATTGAGTGTCATTTTGCACTATGGTCCGGTACTTTTTCAAATAAGTTTGACGATTGAACGTTATATTGCGACAAAGGATTTAGAATAACCGATAACAGATGATTTTCAATATTTAGGACTAATGTCTTGAGCCCTGTGTCAGTACCTGTCAATATTATCAGACATGAGATGTTCATTTGAGCACTAGTGTCCAGGGTACTCTTTCAAATAAAGTTATGGACGATTGAGACTTTGATTATGCGACAAATGCGATTTAGTGAATAACTCCTGAACTACACAAGAGTTGATAATTTTTTTGTCAAATATTATTAGGACATGAGATGTCATTTTGACTAGGTCCAGGTACCTCTTTCAAATAAAAGTTATGACGATTGAGCACGTTTGATTATATGCGACATAATAACGATTACGTGAATACTCTGAACTACACATAGAGTTGATAATTTTTTTGCAATATTATTCAGGACATTGAGATGTCATTTGAGACTAGTGGTCCAGGTACCTCTTTTCAAATAAAGTTATGGACGATTGAGACGTTGATTAATGCAACATAAAAGGATTTACGTGAATAACTTCTGAACTACACATAGAGTTGATAATTTTTTGTCAAATATATTCAGGACATTGAGATGTTCATTTTGAGACTATGGTCCAGGTACCTCTTTCAAATAAAGTTATGGACGATTGAGCACGTTTGATTATATGCACATAATAAGCGATTTAGTGAATAACTCCTGACACACATAGAGTTGATAATTTTTTTGTCAAATATATTCAGGACATTGAGATGTCATTTGAGCACAGTGGTCCAGGGTACCTCTTTTCAATAAAGTTATGACGATTGATGACGTTTGATTATGCGACATAAATAGCATTTAGTGAATAACTCCTGAACTACACATAGAGTTGATATTTTTTTGCAAATATTATTAGACATTGAATGTTCATTTGAGCACTAGTGTCCAGGTACCTCTTTCAAATAAAGTTATGACGATTGAGAGTTTGATTAATGCACATAAATAAGCGATTTACGTGAATAACTCTGAACACACATGAGTTGATATTTTTTGTCAAATATTATTCAGGACATGAGATTTCATTTTGACACTATGGTCCAGGTACCTCTTTCAATAAGTATGACGTTTAGACGTTTGATTTATGCACAATAAGCGATTACGTGAATAACTCTGAACTACACATAATTAAATTTTTGCAAATATAGGACAGAAGTCATTGAGCACTAGTGGTCCGGGACCTCTTTCAAATAAGTTATGACATGAACGTTTGATTATGCGCAATAAGCATTTAGTGAATAACTCTGAACTACACATAGATTGATAATTTTTTTGTCAAATATTATTCAGGACATTGAGATGTCATTTTGAGTCACTAGTGTCCAGGGTACCTCTTTTCAAATAAAAGTTATGGACGATGTGAGTACGTTTGATTATATGCGACATAAATAAGCGATTTACGTGAATAACTCTGAACTACACATAGAGTTGATAATTTTTTTGTCAAATATTATTCAGGACATGAGATGTTCATTTTGAGCCCTAGTGGTCCAGGGTACCTCTTTTCAAATAAAAGTTATGGACGATTGAGCACGTTTGATTATATGCGACATAATAAGCGATTTACGTGAATAACTTCTGAACTACACATAGAGTTGATAATTTTTTTGTCAAATATTATTCAGGACATGAGATGTTCATTTTGAGCACTAGTGGTCCAGGGTACCTCTTTTCAAATAAAGTTATGGACGATATTGAGTACGTTTGATTATATGCGACATAAGCGATTTACGTGAATAACTCTGAACTACACATAGAGTTGATAATTTTTTTGTCAAATATTATTCAGGACATTGAGATGTTCATTTTGAGCCCTAGTGGTCCAGGGTACCTCTTTTCAAATAAAGTTATGGACGATTGAGCACGTTTGATTATGCGGACATAAATAAGCGATTTACGTGAATAACTTCCTGAACTACACATAGAGTTGATAATTTTTTGTCAAATATTATTCAGGACATTGAGATGTTCATTTTGAGACTAGTGGTCCAGGTACCTCTTTTCAAATAAAGTTATGGACGATTGATGACTTTGATTATTGCGACATAATAACGATTTATCTGAATAACTCCTGAACTACACATAGAGTTGATAATTTTTTTGTCAAATAATTATTCAGGACATTGAGATGATCATTTTGAGCACTAGTGGTCCAGGTACCTCTTTTCAAATTAAAAGTTATGGACGATTGAGACCTTTGATTAATGCAACATAAATAAGCGATTTACGTGAATAACTTCTGAACTACACATAGAGTTGATAATTTTTTTGTCAAATATTATTCAGGACATGAGATGTTCATTTTGAGCACTAGTGGTCCAGGGTACCTCTTTTCAAATAAAGTTATGGACGATTGAGCACGTTTGATTATATGCGACATAAATAAGCGATTTAGTGAATAACTCTGACTACACATAAGTTGAATTTTTGTCAAATATTATTCAGACATGAGATGTCATTTTGAGCACTATGTCCAGGTACCTCTTTTCAAATAAAGTTATGACATTGAGCACGTTTGATTTATGCACATAAAAAGCGATTTACTGAATAACTCTGAACTACACATAAGTGATAATTTTTTTGTCAAATATTATTCAGACATTGAGATGCATTTTGAGCCTAGTGTCCAGGTACCTCTTTCAATAAAGTTATGGACGATTGAGAGATTTGATTATAGCAACATAAATAAGCGATTACGTGAATAACTCTGAACTACACATAAGTTGATATTTTTTGCAAATATTTTAGGACATGAGATTTCATTTTGACCTAGTGGTCCAGGTACCTCTTTTCAAATAAAGTTATGACTATGAGAGTTGATTATGCGACATAATAAGCGATTAGTGAAAACTCCTGAACTACACATAGAGTTATAATTTTTTTGTCAAATATATTCAGGACATTGAGATGTCATTTTGAGCACTAGTGTCCAGGGTACCTCTTTTCAATAAAGTTATGGACGATTGAGCACGTTTGATTATGCGACATAAAAAGCATTTACGTGAATAACTCCTGAACTACACATAGAGTTGATAATTTTTTTGTCAAATATTATCAGGACATTGAGATGTCATTTGAGACTAGTGTCAGGTACCTCTTTCAAATAAAGTTATGGACGATTGAGCACGTTGATTATGCACATAAAGCGATTACTGAAAACTCTAACTACACAAGAGTTGATAATTTTTTTGTCAAATATTATCAGACATGGATTTCATTTGAGACTAGTGTCCAGGTACCTCTTTCAAATTAAAGTTATGACATTGAGCACTTTGATTATGCCAATAAGCGATTTACGTGAATAACTCTGAACTACACATAAGTTGATATTTTTTTGTCAAAATATTCAGACATGAGATGTTCATTTGAGCACTATGTCCAGGTACCTCTTTCAATTAAAGTTATGGACATTGATGATATCAATGATTAGAAATCTAACTACAATATATATTTTGTCATATATTCGACTGGATCATTTTGGTCTGGGTCCAGTACCCTTTTCAATAAAAGTATGGCGATTGAACTTTTTATTGCAACAAAAAGGACGGCCACATGAGTTATAATTTTGTCAAATATTCGACTGAAGTCTTTTGAGCCTGTGCATACTCTTCAATAAAGTTAGGCATGAACTTATTATCACATAAGCTTTACTGAATACCTACTACACATAATATATTTTGCATATTATAGACAGATTCTTGACACTCCAGTACCTCTTAAATAAGGACGTGACAGATATCACATAACGATTATAATAACTCGACACACAAGTAAATTTTTTTGTCATATATCAACATAATGCATTACTGTCGACCTCTTTTATAAAGTAGACTGAAGTGATTCACAATACATACTGATAATCGACACACAAATATATTTTTGTCAATTATTCAGACATGAATCTTGAGCTAGTCAGTATCTTTTCATAAATTATGACGTGACTTTTATGCCTATAACATTCGGAATAACTCCTAACAACAAATTATATTTTTTCAAATTATAGACAGAATTATTGAGCGTGGCCAGACTTTCATAAGTTATGAGAGACACTTATATGCACATAACGTTAGAAAACTCTGAACACACATAGATTGATAATTTTTCATATATCGGACATGACTTGACCTATGTCCAGTACCTTTTTCAAAAAATTATGACATACGTTATATAGCAATAGGTATTAACTCGAAACCAGATATTTTTGCTATATGACAGAATATTGACACAGCCAGTACCCTTCAAAGTTAGAGAGATGTATTACGTGAATAACTCCTGAACTACACATAGAGTTGATAATTTTTTTGTCAAATATTATTCAGGACATTGAGATGTTCATTTTGAGCACTAGTGGTCCAGGGTACCTCTTTTCAAATAAAAGTTATGGACGATTGAGCACGTTTGATTATATGCGACATAAATAAGCGATTTACGTGAATAACTCCTGAACTACACATAGAGTTGATAATTTTTTTGTCAAATATTATTCAGGACATCGAGATGTTCATTTTGAGCACTAGTGGTCCAGGGTACCTCTTTTCAAATTAAAGTTATGGACGATTGAGCACGTTTGATTATGCGCGACATAAGCGATTTACGTGAATAACTCCTGAACTACACATAGAGTTGATAATTTTTTTGTCAAATATTATTCAGGACATTGAGATGTTCATTTTGAGTACTAGTGGTCCAGGGTACCTCTTTTCAAATTAAAGTTATGGACGATTGAGCACGTTTGATTATGCGCGACATAAGCGATTTACGTGAATAACTCCTGAACTACACATAGAGTTGATCATTTTTTTTTCAAATATTATTCAGGACATTGAGATGTTCATTTTGAGCACTAGTGGTCCAGGGTACCTCTTTTCAAATTAAAGTTATGGACGATTGATGAATATCTAATGATTGATGAATATCTAATAGCTAACTGCAGACTAACTTGAATCTGGTCCGGGATCGGTGAATACCGACCCGGATCATGTTCTCTGGGTCTCGGCTACCACCGGTAGCCGAGACCCCAGAGAATATTTGCCCATCCCCCCACCAGCACAGCGGCACATAGCGGCGGGCGCACTGAGCATGCGCCCGCCATTTTCTTCATCGCGCCGGCACCGGGAGGCAACGAAGGGCCCGGGGGCCACATGGACTGGATCGGGGGCTACATGGGGGTCCTGGGGACCCTTTTTCTCTGTCCCCTGATGTCCGATGACATCAGGGAACAGAGAAATTAAATGGCACATCAGATTTTTTTTTTTTTGTTGCGGTCGCCGTTATAGGGTTAATAACGGCGATCGCAACATCGGTGTCGGTAAAAACCGACCCGATTCATGTTCTCTGGGGTCTCGGCTACCCCCGGTAGCCGAGACCCGGAGAAAATGCGCCTCTGGGGGGCGCTATTCACTTTTTCCACAGCGCCGTTAATTAACGGCGCTGTGGTTTAAGTACCCTTAATGACCGCCGTTAAAAGGCGTATCGGCGGTCGTTAAGGGGTTAAACAGAGAAAACAAAAAACAAGAAACAAATATCCTAAAATAAAACAAAATAAAAAATATATTGCAAAACATGCATGAAGTTGTAATAATAATAATAATAATAAGGGTATTTGGTAAACATAATTTTGATCAAAAGAATGTACAAGCCATCCCGCCACGTCAAGGCAACCCTTTGTGGGACAGTCCTACTCTAATATTAAAAACCTTTCCACTTGTCAAGTGACGTAAATGTGAACAAGGCAGAGGGACTGAACCCACCAGTTGAAGCATAGGCCAGACAGGATGGATTTTTCAGCTCAAAAGCAGGGCGGTCACACCCTTATATGCACAAAATGCACTAAGAACTAAATAAAAAACTGGGTCTGAACTTTGTATTTCATAGTTAGGGTTTTGAACTGGTGCCTCTGGACGATAGGAAGCCAATGAAGGGCTTGGCATAGGGGAGAGGCTGGGCAATAACGGGGAGACAGGTGGATTAGTGGGGCAGCAGAATGTAGGATGGATTGGAGTGGTGTCAGAATGCTAGAGGGGAGGCCAGAGAGTAGGAGGTTGCAGTAGTTGAGACGGGAGATATGTGCATGCACTAGTGTTTCTGTGGTGTAGTGATCAAGGAATGCACGGATCCGGGTTTTGAGTTTGAGACGGCAGGAGGAGGCTTGGGTTTGGATATGTGGCTTGAAAGAAAGGGCAGAGTCGAGGATCACCCCGAGGCACCGAGCATGCGGGACCGGGAAAGTGAGCAGCCATTGACATTGAGGGATAGGTCTGGTGGAGGGGTAGAGTGAGATGGGGGGAAGATGATGAATTCTGTTTTGTCCATGTTCAGTTTTAGAAAGCGAGCAGAAACGAAAGCTGAAATAGCGGACAGACAGTGTGGGATTTTTGTCAGTAAGGAGGTCAGGTCAGGTCCAGATACGTAGATCTGCATGTTATCGGCATAGAGATGATACTGCAAACCGTGAGATTCTATGAGCTGTCCAGGCCGAAGGTGTAGATGGAGAAGAGTAGGGGTCCTAGAACTGAGCCTTGAGGAACACCGACAGAGAGGGGGCGAGGTGAGGAGGTGGTGTGAGAGAGGGAGACAGTGAATGTTCGATCTGTTAGATATGATGAGATCCAGGATAGGGCCAAGCCTGTGATGCCCAGAGATGAGAGAATCTGGAGCAGGAGGGAGTGGTCCACAGTGTCGAAGGCAGAAGATAGGTCCAGGAGAAGGAGGACAGAGTAGTGTCGCTTGCTCTCGGCGGTTAGTAGGTCGTTGGTGACTTTAGTTAGAGCAGTTTCAGTTGAGTGATGCAGTCGGAAGCCTGATTGTAAGCGGTCAAAGAGGGAGCAAGAGGAGAGGTGGGAGGACAGTTCAAGATGGACATGCTGTCACAGTAGTTTTGAGGCATAAGGGAGAAGAGATATTGGGCGATAGCTAGATGCACAGGATGGGTCAAGTGAGGTCTTTTTGAGGATGGGTGCGATCGAGGCAAGTTTGAAGGATGAGGGGAACACACTATTTGTAAGTGAGAGGTTGAAGAGGTGTGTTAGACTAGGGATGAAGACTGTGGCGAGGTTGGGGATGAGGTGGGACGGGAGCAGGTCAAGTGTGCAAGTGGTGAGGTGTGATCTTGAAAGGAGGGTGGAGAGCTGATCTTCTGTCATGGTGGAGAAGTCGGTTTTGGAGGAACGGGCTGAGCAGCTAAAAGGGGCATTGGGGGCTGTGGGCCAAAGCTTTCCCTGATCCTATCAATCTTCTGCTTGAAAAAAGAGGCAAAATCTTCAGCAGTAATGAAATGAGAGGGGGAGGTGCTGGGGGACGGAGTAGAGAATTGAAAGTGTTGAAGAGCTGTTTAGGGTTGTGAGACAGGGAGGATATGAGAGATGAGAAGTAAGTTTGCTTTGCGGCAGTGAGTGTGGACTTGAAGCTGGTGAGGGACTGCTTGTATGCAGTTAAGTGCTCGGCAGAGCGGGATTTCTTCCATCTCTGCTCAGCAACCCTGGAAGTCCGTCTCAGTTCTTTGGTGAGGCTGGTCATCCAGGGCTGCCTGTTGATTGTGCGAGTTTTGCTATGTGCGAGGGGGGCGGCCGAATCAAGTGCTGCTGTTATTGTGGTGTTATAAAAGGTGGCAGCAGCATCTGTGTCATAAAGTGAGGATACGGTGTACATTAACGTTTATAGCACAACTGTGTGGGGGGGTGCACAAGTACGGTCCTAACCCTGTGTCCAATAGAAAGTATATAACTCGGCACACCAAGAGATGAAGAAATATCCAATGTGATTTAATGAAAAAGAGTACATACGATAGACGTTTCGGTCAAAAATTAGACCTTCATCACAGTACCAAATGTATATACTGTGAGTAGAGATAGTGTTGCTCTCGTTTGGCCACACAGCCCCGTTTGTGGATTATTGGCAGGAGAGATTTATAAGTCAGTATTGGTGAGGCATGGCATAGAAAGAATGGACGCGGTGTCCAGCACCAGGGACAAGCGGTGGACACCGCGTCCATTCTTTCTGTGCCGTGCCTCACCAATACTGACTTATAAATCTATCCTGCCAATAATCCACAAACGGGGCTGTGTGGCCAAACGAGAGCAACACTATCTCTACTCACAGTATATACATTTGGTACTGTGATGAAGGTCTAATTTTTGACCGAAACATCTATTGTATGTACTTTTTTTCATTAAATCACATTGGATATTTCTTCATCTCTTGGTGTGCCGAGTTATATACCTTCTATTAAGTGAGGATATGTCTGTAAGAGGGAGGAGGGACTCAGAGAGCGATTGTAAATTGAGGTGTTTGAGATTTCTACAAAGATGAGCGAGTTTGTGGAGCGGGGTTGCGTACTAGGAGAGGAGAGGGAAGAAAATGTCAGTAGGTTGTAGTCAGACAGGGGCAGGGGTGAGTTAGTGAGATTAGTAAGGGAGCAGAGGCGGGTGAAGATAAGGTCCAGTATGTGACCATCTCTGTGAGTGGCCGCAGAGGACCATTGAGTGAGGCCAAAGGAGGCAGTGAACGATAAAAGTTTGGAGATAGCAGAGGAGGAAGTGTCAATGAGGATGTTAAAGTCACCCATGATGATAGAGGGGATGTCAGCAGAGAGGAAATGAAGCAGCCAGGTGGTGAAGTGATCGAGTAAGGTGGAGATGGCTAGTTCTGGGGGGCGGTAGATGACAGCTATCTGGAGTTTGGAAGGGGAGTAGATTCAGACAGAGGGCACCTCAAACAAGGGAAGAGTAGAGGAGGGTGGGAGAGGAAGTGGGGTAAAGGAGCAGGAATTGGAGAGTAGCAAGCCAACTCCTCCACCACATTTCTTGCTGGGGTGGGGGGTGTGAGAAAGATGGAATCCGCCATAAGAGAATGCAGCTGGAGAGGCTGAGTCAGAGGGGGTGAGCCAGGTTTCAGTGAAAGCAAGGAAGGAGAGTTTGTTGGTGATGAAGAGGTCGTGGATAAATGACAGTTTATTGCAGACTGAGCGTGCGTTCCATAGTGATCATGGTAGGGGGGGACCGAAGGAGTGGGGGCTGGATGAATGGGTATATAGTTATTAAGGTTGAAGAAAGACTTTAAGTCCATCTAGTTCAACCCATAACCTATCCTAACCTGCCCTAACATGTTGATCCAGAGGAAGGCAAAAAAAACCCAAGTGGCAAACAGTAAGCTTCACATTGGGGAAAAAAATTCCTTCCCGACTCCACATACGGCAATCAGACTAGCTCCCTGGATCAACGCTGTATCTAGGAAACTAGTGAATATAGCCTGTAATATTATACTTTTCAAGAAAGGCATCCAGTCCCCTCTTAAATTTTAGTAAGGAATCACTCATTACAACATTAGACGGCAGAGAGTTCCATAGTCTCACTGCTCTTACAGTAAAGAATCTGCATCTGTGATTATGGCTAAACCTTCTTTCCTCCAGACGTAGAGGATGCCCCCTCGTCCCCGTCACAGGTCTAAGAGTAAAAAGATCATTAGAAAGGTCTTTGTACTGTCCCCTCATATATTTGTACATTGTAATAAGATCACCCCTAAGCCTTCGTTTTTCCAAACTAAATAACCCCAAGTGTAATAACCTGTCCTGGTATTGCAGACCCCCCAGTTCTCTAATAACCTTGGTCGCTCTTCTCTGCACCCGCTCCAGTTCAGCTATGTCTTTCTTATACACCGGAGACCAGAACTGCACACAGTATTCTAAGTGTGGTCGCACCAGTGACTTGTATAGAGGTAAAATTATGTTCTCCTCATGAGCATCTATGCCTCGTCTAATGCATCCCATTATTTTATTTGCCTTGGCAGCAGCTGCCTGACATTGGCCATTAAATGTGAGTTTGTCGTCCACTCATACACCCAAGTCTTTTTCAGTGACAGTTTTGCCCAGTGTTTTACAATTAAGCACATAATTATACATCTTATTTGTTCTACCCAAGTGCATGACCTTACATTTATCCCCATTAAAGCTCATTTGCCATTTATCAGCCCAAGCTTCTAGTTTACATAAATCCTCCTGTAATATAAAATTATCCTCCTCTGTATTTATTACCCTGCAGAGTTTAGTGTCATCTGCAAATATTGAAATACTACTCTGTATGCCCCCTACAAGGTCATTAATAAATATGTTAAAGAGAAGCGGCCCCAATACTGACCCCTGTGGTACCCCACTGCTAACCGTGACCCAGTCCGAGTGTGCTCCATTAATAACCACCCTTTGTTTTCTATCCATGAGCCAGTTCTTAACCCACTTACACATATTTTCCCCTATCCCCATTGTTCTCATTTTATATATCAACCTTTTGTGTGGCACTGTATCAAAAGCTTTTGAGAAGTCCATGAATACCACGTCCACTGCATTCCCTTGGTCCAGTCCTGAACTTACCCCTTCATAAAAGCTTATCAGATTAGTCTGACAAGAACGGTCCCTCGTAAACCCATGCTGATACTGTGTCATGAGGTTATTCAGCTTCAGATACTCCAATATAGTATCCCTTAAAAAACCCTCCAGGATTTTACCCACAGTAGATGTTAAGCTCACTGGCCTATAATGTCCAGGTTCAGTTTTTGCCCCCTTTTTGAATATTGGCACCACATTTGCTATACGCCAGTCCTGTGGTACAGACCCAGTTATTATGGGTATGAGGTTAACATGGTTGCCGAAACGTGTAGAGGATCGTGGCAAGGTGTTAGAAATAAGTGTGGGGATGTGTTGAGGAGGACCAGGATTTGGGGATACGTTGCCAGCAATGAGGAGTAACAGACAGAGTGTTAGACGGTGGGAGCAGGATAAGCCATGGTATGGCTGTGTGTGTCTGGACAAAGAGGCTTGTATGTGGAGGAACAGTTCTGAGGAGAAGGTGAGGTGGCTGAGGAGGATGGAGGTAGAAATGACTAGTTCCTTACTAGGTGGGGGGATTAATGGAGAGCGGGCAAAATAGAGAAGTATGGGGGTGAAAGTGAGAAGAAGTCAAAACATTGTTGTGGGGTTATAGTCCGTTACCTTACAGTCAGTTCCAGTCCAAAATCTGTAATTTAAAATATGGGATTTAAAATAAGCTCTGAATATATCTGGGACTGAGAGAGATCAGCTGTGAGAGGGGATGGGGGCGTGATTAGCCACACTACATGTTCAGAGTTAGCCAAAGGTGAGAAAAAGGGGGGGATAGACGGCACACTCAGAGATAGCATGGAAGACACAGGAGGAATGGAGTACATCATGGATGCAAGAGGCAGGGTAAGCAATGCACACCAAGCAGAGCAAAAGCAGTTCACAAAATACAATCAGGAGTTGGGAAAAGCTGGGGACATTCAATGCATACCAATGAGAGCAAAAGCAGTTCACAAAACAGTCAGAAGCTGGGAAAAGCAGGGGACATGCAGACTAATGATCCCATAGTAATCAGCCTAGGAAGAAAACCAAAAGGGTGCACATATTTACCTGTGATCATATGAGAGACGTGCGTGGTGAAGTCCGGTGAAGCTCTGTGCTAGTTGTGCCCTGTGCCCTTCTTATACGAGCGGTGCGTTGTGCCATGTGATTTCTTACTGATTAGCCGTAAGTGAGACTCTCGACCGCAGAGAGTCTCACTTACGGCTAATCAGTAAGAAATCACATGGCACAACGCACCGCTCGTATAAGAAGGGCACAGGGCACAACTAGCACAGAGCTTCACCGGACTTCACCACGCACGTCTCTCATATGATCACAGGTAAATATGTGCACCCTTTTGGTTTTCTTCCTAGGCTGATTACTATGGGATCATTAGTCTGCATTCCAGTTTCATATCACCTACGGACCGCAATCCTCTGGGTCATGTCTCTCGTTATCAGTTTCCCATCCCTCTCTTGAATCCTCAGTATTCTGTTTCCCCTTTTGGTTTTGTTTGCTTGTTTTGGTTCTTGTTCCATATACTAGTACGGCAATTAATCTTACTATTGTGTTCATGATGTATACTTAGCACCATATAGAAGCACTCCCTGAAACTTCAGTGTATCATAGAGATGGTCTCAAGACATTAATGTTATTGCTGACGGTCTGATTACCTGACACATTAAGGTCACAAATAATATTGTACCAATTGCTATTTATCATTTATGGAATAAACGTATTCAATATAGGAGTTTTTCTCCTGGGTTATATCGCAAAAATTAAATGTTTTGAGTGAAATATATCTCTATTATACGAATTTTATGTAAAGTACATTAGTTCTTCTTTATTATATGAATTAAATCAGAACGTTAGGTAATATATGTTATAATATAATCCTATATTATTTTTGCATATGATGATTTTTTTCTTTATGTTACATTTATTCAAACAGCATAAATCCCCTTGATGAAGGCCATTAGGCCGAAACGTTGGGGCTGTGAATTCCTAATTTTCTAATTCTGGAGCTTTATTGGATTGCTTAAATAAAGACTTTCTACGTATGCCACATATCTTCTGATTTTTTTCTTGGTTTTGAGTGTGCTCGAGGTATCTTTTCAATATTCGATAATTTTTTCCTCAGCAGCACCTAAATTATAGTGTGCATGAGACTTCTTCTATAGGAGTACATCACACCAGTCTTTCTGTCTTGCAGAAGTCAGACATCTGAGGATCTGTTTCAGAGACTGATTAGTGCGTTCCGCCTGACCATTGCTCTCAGGATGGTATGCAGACGAAAAAGACAGAGACATCCCCAAATTCTTGCAAAAAGCACGCCAAAACTTTGCCACAAACTGCACTCCACGATCAGACACCACATTCAGGGGTACCCCATGCAACCGGATAACATGCTGTACAAACAATCTGGACAAAGTCTCAGCTGAGGGTAGTGCGGATAAGGGTACAAAATGAGCCTGCTTCGAAAACCTGTCCACCACTACCCATACCATCGTATTGCCCTTGGATGGAGGAAGATTAGTAATAAAATCCATGGACAAGTGAGTCCATGGCCTTTCGGGAACTGCCAAGGGCATCAGTTCCCCAGCCGGCCGGCTATGTGAGTTTTTAGAACGAGCGCAGACCCCACAACCAGAAACAAATTTTTTTATGTCAGAGCTAAGGGTAGGCCACCAAAAGATCCTAGCCACCGCCCGACGTGTGGCAGATATACCAGGGTGAGCACTGAGCTTGGATTCATGGAACTACTGGAGGAGTTTAAGCTGAAGCTGCTATGGGACAAACAACTTACCCCCTGGCTTGGCAGCAGGGGCCAGAGACTGGGCCCCCTCAATCTCCTGTTCCAACTCAGACGAGACCACTGCCAACACAACCCCAGGGTGAAGAATGGAGGAAGGTGGCTCAGGGGGAGACACCGGATGAAAACTGCGAGATAAGGCATCAGCCTTGATATTCTTTGACCCTGGACGAACCGTAATAGTAAACTGAAAACGGGAAAAAAAAGTGACCAACGGGCCTGTCTGGGTGTGAGTCTCTTAGCAGACTCAATATATGATAAATTTTTGTGGTCGGTAATCACAGTAACCGAGTGACAGGCCCCCTCCAAAAAGTGCCTCCATTCTTCAAACACTAACTTGACCGCAAGAAGCTCTCTATTGCCAACATCGTAATTCCTCTCAGCAGCAGAGAATTTCCTGGAAAAAAAAGCACATGGCCTGAGGTTGGTCAGAGTGGCAGGACCTTGGGACAACACAGCACCCACCCCCACCTCAGAGGCGTCCACTTCCACAATAAATGGTTTGGACGGATCTGGCTGTACCAACACCGGAGCAGTCATAAAGCATTTTTTCAGACGAGCAAAGGCCTCTTTTGCGAGCGAGGACCAATTTTTCACATCCGAACCTTTGCATGTTAAATCAGTGAGTGGTTTGACCACCTGCGAAAACCCCCGAATAAATTTGCGGTAGTAATTGGCGAACCCCAAGAAGCGCTGGAGCCCTTTAAGATCTCGGGGTTGTACCCAATCCGCAATGGCCTGCACCTTCTTGGGGTCCATACGAAAACCCTCACAGGACACAATCAATCCCAAAAAAGATAATTCTTGAACAAAAAACACACACTTCTCCAATTTAGCAAACAGATGATTTTCCCTAAGTCTTTGGAGAACAGTTTGTACATGATTCATATGAGAATGACTGTCGGGGGAATATATCAGAATATCATCTAAGTAGATAACAAAACGACCAATGAGATCAGAAAACACCACGTTGATGAAATTCTGAAATATGGCGGGAGCATTGGTAAGACCAAACGGCATGACTAAATTTTCAAAAAGTCCCTCGGACGTGAGGAACGCAGTTTTCCATTCATCCCCCTTCCTGACTCTTATCAAATTATTTGCTCCCCGAAGATCCAGTTTAGAGAACCATTTTGCCCCTGATAGTTGGTTACATAAATCAGGAATCAACGGAAGGGGATACGTATTTCGTACAGTAATCTTATTTAATTCACGAAAGTCGAGACAGGGACATAGACCGCCATCTTTTTTCTTCACAAAAAAGAACCCCGCCGCCACAGGTGAAACTGAGGGACGTATGTGTCCCTTGCGAAGACTTTCAGCAATGTAATCCTTCATAGCTAAGCGCTCAGGTCCAGACAAATTAAACAGGCGGGCTTTAGGTAGTTTAGCCCCCGGGACTAGCTCGATGGCGCAGTCAAAGGGTCTATGTGGCGGCAACGTCTCGGCCTCGCTTTCTGAGAACACATCTTCGAAGTCTTTCAGGTACTCCGGAATACCTTCCAGCTCGACAGATGACACATACACAGATTTAACAGGTTTAACCAGCAGTGCAGATTCATAACATAACTTACAATCATTAAACCCCCACTGAACAATCTCCCCCGTTTTCCAGTTAATAACTGGGTTATGGCGTTGTAGCCAGGGCATGCCCAACACCAACCCTGCTGGTAGATTGTCCAGAACAAAACAACTTCATTTTTCCTCGTGAGCAGCGCCCACTCTGAGCGAAAACAAGTCAGACATAAAGAGAATTCCCTCTTTTGTGAGGGGGGAGGAGTCAATGGCCACCACCTTGATCGGAGTCTTAAGCCTAGCTGTCCCTATCTTCAGCGTGTGACCAATTGAGAGTCAATCAGATTGATGGATGACCCGCAGTCCACAAAGGCTGTAGAGGAAAAAGAACAACCATCCACTAACAGTTCCACATGAAGCAACACCTTAGAGAACGAGGAAAAGTGTACCTGAGAGTCTGAGTAGTCTCCTCGCTGACTACCCAGACCTAGTCGTTTCCCGCCGACCGGGTTGAGGACGGGCAGACAGGACACTCCTTTTTCCAATGT
This sequence comes from Oophaga sylvatica, assembly GCA_033576555.1. Classification (NCBI taxonomy): domain Eukaryota; kingdom Metazoa; phylum Chordata; class Amphibia; order Anura; family Dendrobatidae; genus Oophaga; species Oophaga sylvatica. Next base: position 28,657 of record JARQOD010008571.1, read on the forward strand.
CCAGCTTTACCGCAGTAGAAGCACAACTGTTCTTCCCGACGGCGTTTTCTCTCCTTTTCCTTCAGAGTGATAGCGCCCACATCCATGGGCTCAGAGACAGTCACTTTTCCACTGGGGAACAATGTAGTCTCCACCTGCATCACCCCTCTGGCCCGCAACCTGCGGTCCATCCAGACGGCCTGGGTCATGGCGTCCTCGAGAGAGTTAGGTGGGGGGTGTAACGCCAAAGCATCCTGCAACCGCTCGGACAAGCCTCTGCGAAATAGTCCTCGGAGGGCGGCGTCCTCCCAAGAAATCTCTGCGGCCCAGCGGCGTAACTCAGTACAAAACCACTCGGCCGAGTGCTTCCCCTGACAGACACTCATCACCATGTCCTCTGCCAATCGCACTCGGTCAGGCTCATCATATATGTGCCCGAGGGCCTCAAAGAATGCATTCACCGACACTCTCTCAGGGGCAGTGGGAGGAAGGGAAAATGCCCATGCTTGTGGGGACCCTCTTAATAAAGACATGATGTCCCCTACCCTCTGACTTTCATCCCCAGAGGACCGTGGTCTCAAACTAAAGAAAAGTTTGCAACCCTCCATGAAGATCCTAAACTCCATTTTGTTCCCAGAAAAGAAGTCAGGCAGTTTAACAGGTGGTTCTGAGGACACGAGCGCAACATCACTCGCCATAGCCCTCAGAGAATCAGCAGATAAAGCCCCCTGCACAGTCTCAGAAACCTGCCGCTGTGAACACGACAGCGCTTGCTGTTCCAGAGATAAATCCTGAAACATCTGACTCAGAATTTTCATCTGTTCGGACAGCGACTGTATGGGATCCATAACTCTCTGCACAACCTGTGCCCTAAACACAGCTGTGAAGCAAAAAAAAAAAAAAAACTTAGTGGTCAGTTATAATATCACGGTGAGGATTGCAAGAGAACTCACCAGTGCAATCTCCCGGAAGACGAGTGCAGAAGAAAGCTTCAGGCTCCTAGGAATGCAGGGTGAGCAAGGCAGGAGAGAGATGGTTTCAGGGCCTGAATCACCTGACAGTTGAGGGCGTGGCTTCAGCTCCAGGGAGCTAGAAGCTGAGGGAAAACTCCTAGAAAGGTAACTACGGGACAAAGTTACCCAGGGGCACAGACAGAGACGTAAATCTGAACAAGCCAAGGTCAAAGCACGAGAAGACAGTATAGTACCAAGGATGAGACAGAACAGATAGTCGGGGACAGGCAGAGGTCAAAACCAAACAGACAGCGAAGGTACAGAAACAGAATCCAACAAGCAGTATCCAGAGAACAGACCGAGTCAAAACCAAAGTATCAGGCAAACCAGAACACAGCACAAACACACTCAGGGGTCAACACACTCTGCCAAGGGCGAAAGTATAACTGACAGGGATTGGAGCTTCCTAGGGCTATAAGAAGCTCTCCCCGAACCAAGGAGAGGCCACAATAATAAGCCCCAGGTGTGCAGGTAAGAGCTTGCACTGGGATCAAAACCTTAACCCCTAGCGTGCAGGTCAACCCTGCACTGGGATCATGACAATCATAATATCGAAACATTTGTGAGCATGGTTGAACAAGATATAAGAAAGCTAGCAATGTTTAGAGGAAGAGATTGTAGGAACTTAAATGAGGACGAATGCCTGGCTCTTGAGGAATTACAGAGAAATTCTAATTTAATTATTAACCCCTTAATGTCCATGGACGTGCACAGTCCGTCATGGCAAGGTGTCAGTTTTGGCACCTTGACAGACTGTGCATGTCCAGCCTTTGAACTACCACTGCGTGTAAACACGCAGTGGTAGTTCAGTGCCGACAGCTGTCTGACAGCTGACAGGCACAGCAAGCGATGCGGGGACCTTTGCAGTCGGTCCCCGCACCTACAGCGCTGTGATTGGTCAGTCAATGTGACTGACCAAACACAGCAGCGATCAGGCAGAAGAGGCTGAAATTTCAGCCTCTTCTGCCCGTTCAGTGCAGGAGCTCAGCGCTGCAGTGGCCGAGCTTCCTGCACTGACAGCCAGGAGCGGCGCCTCCGCCGCCCTTGGCTGTTAACCCCTGACTGCTGTGATCAGGAGCTCCCTCCGCCTCAGATCGGCGCCCCACAATGTATTTGCAGGGCCGATCTCTGCCTTGATGACCCGGGGGTTGTCATGACAACCTCCGGGTCATCTAGCTACGGAAAGCCGCTGTGACCATGGTCACAGCAGCTTTCACCATAGGTACAATGCATTGCAATGCAGGAGCATTACAATGCATTGTACCTGCAATCAAAAGTAAAAAAGTGAAAGTCCCATAAAGGGACAAGGTAAAAAAAGCATTTTTTTTAAAAAATTGTAAAAAAAATATTAAAAATAATAAAAAAAAATTCCCCTAAAAAATGCACATTTTTATGTAATTAAAAAAACAAAAAACAAAAAAAAGCACATGTTTGGTATCGCCGCGTCCATAAAAATCCCATATATAAAAGCGTAACCCTAGTTAACCCCTTCAGTGAAAGTCGTAAAAAAAAAACAAAAAAGTAGTAAATTATACTGCTTGGAAAAAGTGCAACAACACGCGATCAAAAAGACAGATATAAATATCCATGGTACCGCTGAAAACGTAATCCTGTCCTGCAAAAAACAAGCCGCTATACAGCATCATCAGCAAAAAAATAAAAAAGTTATAGCTCGCGGAATAAACTGATGCAAAAATAATTTTTTTCTATAAAATTTTTTCTTGCGTAAAAAACGCCAAAACATAACAAAATATATAAATGAGATATCCCTGTAATCGTAGTGACCCGAAGAATAAAGCTGCTTTATCAATTTTACCACATGCGGAACGGAGAAAAAAAAAAAAAATTCCTCAATTGCTGGTTTTTGTTCATTCTGCTTCCACAAAAATCGGAATAGGAAGCGATCAAAAAACGTTATGTGCCCGAATATGGTATCAATAATAACGTCCGCTCGTCCCGCAAAAAATAAGCCCGCACATGACTCTGTCGGACGAAATATGGAAAAATTATAGCTCTAAAAATACGGCGATGCAAAAATTTGTTACAAAAAATTCTTCCAAAAAAAAGCATCTTTTAGTGTGTGTGACAGAAGCTAAACATGAAAAAAGGGTATAAATCTGGTATCGCTGTAATCGCACCGACCCGAAGAATAAAGTCGCCTAATAACTAATACCGCACGAGGAACGGCATAAAAAATAAAAACAATTCTTCACCTTTTGTGGATTTGTTCATTCTGCCTCCCAAAGATCGCAGTAAGGCGATCACAGTGGTTCCCCCCTACATATGGGGTATCAGCGTACTCAGGACAAATTGCACATCAACTTTTGGGGTCCTATTTCTCCTGTTACCCTTATAAAAATAAAAATTTGGGGCAAAAAGATCATTTTTGTGGAAAAAAATATGATTTTTTTATTTTCACGGCTCTACGTTATAAACTTCTGTGAAGCCCTTGGGGTTCAAACTGCTGACCACACATCTTGATAAGTTCCTTGGGGGGTCTAGTTTGCAAAATGGGGTCACGTGTTGGTGGTTTGTACTGTTTAGGCACATCAGGGGCTCTCCAAGCGCGACATGACACCCACAGACCATTCCATCAAAGTCTGCATTCAAAAACGGTGCTCCTTCCCTTCCGAGCTCTGCCATGCGTCAAAATAGTGGTTTACCCCCACATATGGGGTATCAGCGTACTCAGGACAAATTGCACAATAGCTTTTAGGGTCCTATTTCTCCTGTTACCCTTATAAAAATAAAAATTTGGGGGCAAAAAGATTATTTTTGTGGAAAAAAATTAGATTTTTTTATTTTCACGGCTCTACGTTATAAACTTCTGTGAAGCACTTGGGGGTTCAAAGCTCTCACGACACATCTAGATAAGTTTTTTGGGGGTCTAGTTTCCAAAATGGGGTCACTTGTGGGGGGTTTCTACTGTTTAGGCACATTAGGGGCTCTCCAAACGCGACATGACACCCGCAGATCATTCCATCAAAGTCTGCATTCGAAAACGGCGCTCCTTCCCTTCCGAGCTCTGCCATGCGTCAAAATAGTGGTTTACCCCCACATATGGGGTGTCAGCGTACTCTGGACAAATTGCAAAATAACTTTTGGGGTCCTGTTACCCTTTGGAAAATAAAAATTGGGTGTGGAAAGATCATTTTTTGTGGAAACGATATGATTTTTTAATTTTACGGCTCTACGTTATAAACTTCTGTGAAGCCCTTGGGGGTTCAAAGCGCTCACGACACATCTAGATAAGTTTTTTGGGGGTCTAGTTTCCAAAATGGGGTCACTTGTGGGGGTTTCCACTGTTTAGGCACATCAGGGACTCTCCAAATGCGACCTGGTGTCCAATCTCAATTCAAGCCAAAAAAGTCAAATAGCGCTGATTCCCTTCCGAGCTCTGCCATGCGCCCAAATAGTGGTTTACCCCCACATATGGGGTATTAGCGTACTCAGGACAAATTGAACAATAACTTTTGAGATCCTTTTATCCCTTTAAAAATAAAAATTGGGGTGAAAAGATCATTTTTGTGGAAAAAAAATGATATTTTAATTTTACGGCTCTACGTTATAACCTTCTGTGAAGCCCTTGGGGTTCAAAGTGCTCACCACACATTTAGATCAGTTCCTTGGGGATCTAGTTTCCAAAATGGGGTCACTTATGGGGGGTTTCCACTGTTTAGGTGCATCAAGGACTCTCCAAACGCGACATGGTGTCCGCTCTCGATTCCAGCCAATTTGACATTCAAAATCTCAAATGATGTTCCTTCCCTTCTGAGCACTGCCGTGCGCCTAAAGATTGGCTTTCCCCCACACATGGGGTATCGGTGTACTCAGGAGAAATTGTAAAACAAATATTGTGGTTCATTTTCTCCTGATACCCTTGACAAAATTTAAAAAATTGTGTCGAAAAAAAATTTTGGGAAAAAAAGTTAAATGTTCATTTTTTCCTTCCACATTGCTTCAATTCTTGTGAAGTACCTAAAGGGTTAATAAACTTCTTGAATGTGTCTTTGAACACCTTGAGGGGTGCAGTTTTTAGAATGGTGTCACTTTTGGGTATTTTCTGTCATATTAACCCCTCAAATTCACTTCAAATGTGAGGTGGTCCCTAAAAAATGGTTTTGTAAATTTTGTTGGAAAAATGAGAAATCGCTGGTCAACTTTTACCGTAACACTTATAACTTCCTAACAAAAAAATTTTGGTTCCAAAATTGTGCTGATGTAAAGTAGACATGTAGGAAATGTTATTTAACTATTTTTTGTGACATATCTCTCTGATTTAAGGGCATAAAAATTAAAAGTTTGAAAATTGCAAAATTTTCAAAATTTTTGCCATATTTCCGTTTTTTTCATAAATAAACGCAAGTTATATTGAAGAAATTTTACCACTATCATGAAGTACAATATGTCACGAGAAAACAATCTCAGAATCGCCAAGATCCATTGAAGCATTCCAGAGTAATAAGCACATAAATTGACAGTGGTCAGAAATGTAAAAATTGGCCTGGTCATTAACCTACAACATGGCTTGCTCGTTAAGGGGTTAAACCCTCTGATAAAGGGGGAAACATAGTCTTCATGGACAAAGATGACTATGTGAGGATGGTCGTGGATCTTCTAAATGATAAAAAGATCTATGCTAAATTAAGAATGGACCCGACAGAGAGATACATGAGGGAACTATTTATTCTGTTGCGAGAAGCAAAAGAGAGGAATTTGATTTCTGATGATTAATTGAAAAAGATGTATAACCCCCATCCTATGATTGCAACTTTTTACGCCTTGCCCAATGTCCACAAGGGCATTAGCCCGATTCCAGGTAGACCGATTGTATCGGGTAACAACTCCTTGACGGAGGGTGCCAGCCAGTACCTTGAGGAACTATTATCATTTTTTGTACATGCCTTACCAGCCTTTGTTCAAGATACTAAAAGCATGGTTCTCAAATTGAAAGATATGAGTGTAACAGATACCACTATCCTTACAAGTTGAGATATAGAGGCCCTGTATAGTAATATTGATCAAGAGCTTGGTATAACAGCAGTGTCACATTTTCTTTCCACTAAAGGAAGACAATTTTTGGAGCATAATAAATTTTTGTGTTTGTTGTTGCGTTTTGTACTCACTCATAATTATTTTATGTTTGACGGTACCTTTTATCATCAGATAAGAGGTACCGCAATGGGTACTCCCTGTGCACCTACTTTTGCAAATTTATTTTTGGGATGGTGGGAGGCTGTACAAGTTTTCTGTGAGGATTTGAGTTTTTACATCAGTCATATTTTATATTGGGGCAGGTATATAGACGATGTTTTGATTCTGTGGGATGGTGATGCACAATTATTTTCAGATCTGGTCTCTATCTTGAACAATAATGAGATTGGTATGCATTTTACTATGGAAATTGGCTATAAAAAGATTGATTTTCT